>JAQJVL010001701.1:0-154475 GCA_035578905.1 Stictocephala bisonia | reverse complement strand
AGATTACAATATAGCTCTGTATCACTTTTGTGAGTCTTTGCTTCCCTGTAATTGCAAAATCTATTCCTCTTGTGTTACTTATGTATAATCTAAGTTATGTGTATCAGATGCTCTGCACCTGGTTAATTAACTTATTCAGTAGTTAGAACTAGGTTATAATATTGTTTCTTCAAATGAACTTGATAACCTAATGCTATGGAATGGAATTTATGTTTGCTATGGAATTTACTATACTGCTAACAAATACAGGATAAATTAAGACTTGCAGAAATTTCTAATCACACAGTATTCGTTCCCCCTCCTAATTCTGAAGCGATCTTTTTTGCTGATTCATCAACACTAACCGTTTAATAACAACCTGTTTTTATACTAAAGTGTTCTGTGTCTTTAACTCTTCTATTCCTTTATGTGTGTATTATTATTAGTTTATTATCTTGTGTTTATATTCTGGGCTCATAATTGTTGGTTTATTGTTTTAATGATGGCTGAAAAACTGAATTAAATTAAGTTGCACTTCACTCTTCAGCTGGGTCACTGACTGAATACAGGTGATGGAGTTACTACAAACAGTGCACGGGAAACGTTGTATGTAGTGTAACATTCTATATATATATATGAAAGGTGCAGGAAATATAATGTTAAGAACTATGAAGGGAGCTGGACTGAACTCCGCTTTCATTTGCAGCACAAACCAAGGGGCGCAGGTAGGCTGGTGCAGCCGGTGCGGTGCACTGGTGCCGCCGAGGTTGGAGGCCCCCAACTCAGGAAAAAGAAAAAAATGTTGCTTATAGAAAAATACCAAAACTGTTACTTTCTTTACGAAAACAATATTTTAGTCCCAGCATTCTTCTTTGCCCTCAGGCTAATAATTTGTAACGTTAATGTATGCAAATTTTTTGTGTATGCAAAACGGCGACGAGTAGGGTTTGTGATGACTGATGCTTCATTCGTTGTGTTGGTTGATAGTTGTTCACTAAGAAACTAAAAGGTCTGTTTATTAACTAATTGTACGTTATGACATATGTATTTGAAAATTGTATTATAATTTTCATCCTAGATGGAACAAAAAAAGACCGGAATTTTTATTAGTTTTCACTGTGCATCAACTTTAAACTTTTATTACTCAAAAACCCGTGGTGTATTGAGTTTATATTTTAACACGTGATAGATAGAAACTTTTTGTAAGAGGTTGTCATATTTCAGAATATTAACTTTTTGAGAAAAAAAGTTAACAATTTCCTGAAACAATGTTTTCTTGGCTTCTACATGTCGTAAAATTAATTATTTGTTCGCGTTGTAATCCTTATGAAAAGTATAGTTACAAGCAACTTATTTTATGACCTCTAGAAGACAAGAAAACTTTGCTTTAAGAAATTAATAAGAACATTTTGTCTTGAAAAGTTAAAATTATGGCATTTTCAGGCCTTCCATTTGTCCTACTTTTCCTACTTTTCCTACTTTTTCAAAAAATGTCCTACTTTGTCCTACTTTTTCAGCAATGTCCTACTTTTCCTACTTTTTTTGAAATTTCAGGAATAATCCACTATTTTACCCCAAAAATACAGATTTGCTTGGAATTTTTAGCCTGTTTTTTAAAAATAAATTAAATATTACATATACACTATAATTCGGAGGCTTCAAAGTAAAGCCATGGTAAAACCATGCAATTTGGATGATGGGTTTTAGGATTTATAGTGTGATGTGTGGAATTTTGTATCTATTTTGCTCTTTGTGCGTTCCCGACGATGTGTTTTTTTGTATGTGGGACTGTGTTAAGGATTCTGAACCTACCCGACCCTAAAGGTAAGCCTTTTTCTTCTAAAATACTCACTATGTACCGTATGTAAGACCAAGGATCATTTTATTTTTTATATTAATAGGCAGTTTTAAAAAGATTTATTGTATTTGTAAAATAAGAAGTGGGTGGATGGAGGGCGTTTAGGCTTCTAAGGTGGGTTGGAAGCCTGCTCATCAGATAGGATTTAATTGACAAGAGCTGCTTGTGAATTAATTCCTGTCTGATGAACTTACACCAATAAAAGGCTAATAAAATAATTGTATTCTGTGTAAAAATCCTTCTCAACTAAACGGTTTACATACATTTTTGCAATTTATAAGTAGCAAAGCTACCTTTCAAATCTTGGCATTTTATAACTTGATGTGTTTTATATATATTAGCCTTATATTGTGTTTTATATATATATTAGCCTTATAGTGTATTTTATATATATATATTATTATTTTCAATGGTTTTATGCTTATTTTCTAATGTGTTTAATTTGTTTCAGGCAGTAAGATGATGGAATAGTTTATAGTACAAAAAATGCCACGGGAAACACATTTCAAAGAAGACTGGCTTTTGAGCCAAGATTCTAACAAGCATCTTATGTCTTTGTGGTGCAAGAAAGGCAAAAATGACTTTGAAGTGCATTGCAAGATATGTAATCATTATTTTTCCTGTGCAAATAGAGGCAAAGACCAACTAATTAAGCACAGTGAAACTAAAAAACATTATTCAAAAGCGAATGTTGCATTCTCTGCTCGGCAAACTGTTTTCACAGTGACAGAAAGCGGTAGTGTCGCAACAACATCAGTGCTAAAGGAAAGTGCGGTTACTTTGGAGGATCCTATTCGTGCGGAGTTAATATGGGCTTTCAAGCTAGCCCAATCAAACTTTTCTTTTGCTTCTTGTGATGGTCTTCATGAAGTGTTTACATTAATGTTTGGTGAAAGTGCCAAGAACTTTAACATGGACAAAACCAAAGCTTCATATTTGATTTCCTTTGGATTGGGTCCTTTCTTAGTTAAAGAACTAACCAGGGATATTAGAGAGTCAAACAACTTTTATACTTTGTGCCTCGATGAGACGACTACAACTCAAGTTAAAAAACAACTTGACCTCTACGTAAGGTATTGGTCACCACAGCAGGTAGCAGAACCAGTCCAATGTCGGTATTTAACTTCGATATTTTTGGGCCATGCTGAAGCAGAAACCATGTTTGATGCAATCATCAAATCATCTGAAATTGAAGGTGTCTCAATTTCAAAAGCTATTATGGTGTCAATGGATGGTCCTAATGTGAACAAGTCCCTTTTTACCAAACTTAACTCACAGGTTAAATCTTTAGGTTCCCCAGGTCTAGTGGACATTGGACCTTGTTCTCTCCACAAAGTCCACAATGCTTTTGGAAGTGGACTTCGTGACCATCCATTTTCACTGATAGATGAATTTGCAACTGACATCTTCAAATTTTTCAAACTGTCTGCTGCAAGAAGAGAAGATTACAAGAAAAGTCAAGAGCTAATGCAAGTAGAAGAACATTTTTTTTGTCAGTATGTAAATAGCAGATGGTTGAGTATTGGTCCAGTCTTGAAAAGACTTATCGAACAGCATGAGGCACTGAAACATTATTTTTTCAAGTTTTTGCCACAAAACCAAAGTTCAAAGAGTCTCGACAAGAATTATAAGTACCAAAGAATCTGCTCTGCTTTGAAGAATAACATTCTTCTTCCTCTAATGCAGTTTTTGCTTCATATCAGTGCTGTATTTTCTAAGTTTCTGACAATGTTTCAATCTGAACAACCATTGGTTCATGTACTGTATGATGAAATGAACCATTTAATGAAGACTCTTTTGAGAAAATTTATCAAAGCTGAAGAAATTGAAAAACACAAAAACAACATCAGTCACATAGAGGTAAAAAAATCAAACTTGCTTGAGTTTAAAGACTTAGAAGTTGGAAGTGAAGCTAAAAAAACTCTACTTTCATTAAAGATCCTTGACAAAGAAAAGTCTGAGTTTTACCAAGCTATAAGTTCTTTTTTTATTACTGTGACCAACAAGCTAATGAAAGATCTGCCCATCGACAACAAAATACTGAAAAATATGCAGTGCCTGCATGGGTTGGCAAGAAAAGAAGAAAAAAGCTATGACATGTTCAAACGGATAATCACCCAAGTACCACATGGTCTGACAGAGGAAAAAATTGATAGACTTAAAGAGGAATGGTTAGGATACCAATCAGATTTGGATGTAGCAGAAGATTGGTATATCCAATCGAAGACACAGACTGAGGTCAAGTACATGAGGGTGGATTCCTACTGGAATAAAGTTTTTCAACTAAAGACATCAACTGGTAAACCCAGATATCCTCAGCTAGCTAGTTATTTGCCCTCACTTCTAACACTAGCACATGGAAATGCAGATGTTGAGAGAGGGTTTTCTATGAACAATAATATTGTGACCAATGAAAGGAAGGCACTCAATGAGCATACCATAATTGGCTTGAGAGTTGTAAAAGATTTTGTAAGAGTCAATGGCAAAGTAGAAAATATTAAAATAACAAAGAGAATGGTAGATGCAGCTAAAGGGGCAAGCTCCAAGTACAAAGAGTATTTAGCTCAAAGAAAAGATGAAGAAGTAAGGAAACAGAAGGAATCTGCTGAACAAAAAGAAAAAGAGGCATCTAAAGAAAAAGAGATAAAAGCAAGAAATGAGATCAAAGCTGCTGAAAATCTTCTAGAAGAAGGCAAGAAGAAGCTCCAGTTGGCTATGAAAAGGAAAGACTTTGCAGAAGTGTCATTAGCCTCAGAGATGATTGACATTTCAACCAAACGATTAAAAACAGCTAATGAACTTTTGATACATAAATAATGGTTTAGTTTCCTTTCTCTAAGTATTTTTTAAATACTACATTATGAAAAAATATAAATAAGTTATGTATTTCTATTCTTTTGTAGTAAAAGAGAAAATAAATTATAAAGAGCGGGGACATGCATGAATTTTGGGTTGAAATAATTTTTTAAAGTGTTATTTCTATTTATTTATCTCATAAATTTAACATTCATTTGTGAGTCATTAGGTAAGACCTAATTTATTAGTCATAAATTTAGATTAATGCCCGTTTGAACTAATCTTAGTATATTGTAGGTTCAAATGAGAACAAAACTACTTCATAGTCTTGGATTTAGTTTTCAGTATTATTTTTGCTTCGATAAATTCAGCTGTTTTAGCTCTCAATTCATGCATGCGGAACGAGGGGGGTCCCCGTATGGAATACAATTAATAAATAATAATAATACAACGCTAAGTGTGACTGTTGCGCCTTTCGTTAAATGTCCTACTTTTTTCATTAAAATGTCCTACTTTTTTTCTCAGACCTAGTGGAAGGCCTGCATTTTTGAAACTTATAGAAAACACTTATGTTAACCATGAATGTTGGGTTCAGGGCCACAGATATCGATTATAGGATTATGTATCTATGGGGCAACATATCGACTACAGGATTCTATATCTGTGGGGCTTAATTTCGGATTCTATATATGAGGGATCACAGTTGGGTGAAATATTGAGGTTTATTGAAGATACAAAATATGATTGAATTATTTGGATATCTTTTACAAAAGGACCACCACTCAACAATTTTCTTGAAATATAATAAACCTAAAAATGTTTCTTTTGATTTTTTAGCGAATAAAAACAGTGAAATATACATGTATGAGTAAAATATATTGGAAAATAGAATGTACATATAAACCAGCACATGTACCGTAATTGGTTAGCACACTCATGCACATGCGTGCACGCACACGCACACGCACACACACACACACACACACACACACACACACACACACACACTTACGTACACTGGTATTGGTAGTAACCGTTTATTAGTAATAAAAGTGTAAAGTCGATGTACAGTGAAAACTAGTTAAAATTCCGGTACTTTTATTGTTCCAACTAGAATAAAAATTACTAAAACTTATGATAAAATTTACAAATTCATGTGTTATAATGTACAATGAAACGGGGAAAACAATGTGTGATTTGATTGTACTTAGGCTTCCTAGTATCTTAGTAAACGACCTTCAAACTCGGGCACACATAATTTCTGCGCTGACAGTAAAAGAGAAGTTTCACAGTGTTTTGATGAAAATATTCAAAAGATGTATAACTTTGTTGGATCAAGTATATTGCAATGAGAAATGCTAAGGACCAATGTGCATCAATCAATCATTACCTTGAAAACTCTAAACTCACTGCTCCTGACACGAAGCAGTTTATGCTCTCAAATAACGATTTTGTGATGTTACGGAGTTTCTGTCAGACATAGTTTTGACAAATCAAAAGGCAAATCACTGAAACGAAGCTATTGGACTTAAGAGGTGTTAAACAAATTTAAATTTGTTTTGCTACTTGTGATACAATGTCATGATTAGAAACATGTCATTGTTACCTATAAATCACTCCAGACCGAATCACTTGACATAATGAAGGCTTATGATCTTTTAGGTAATGCAGTCTTAAATGTAGCCGAGCTCCGATTCTCGTTTGATAAAATGATTGAAGAAGAGACCGCTGTATGTGCTAAGTAGAGCATACAGCCTTAGTTTTCACAAAAACTGTTGAGAAAGATAGCAAAACACTTTGATGAACTTTCAGAGTATCGACAGTTCGCCTCACTGACCCAAAGAACTGTTTAAGATGTCGGCATTTTTTCCGACTGTTGACTCTCTATGTTTCCAGTTAATTCGAGGTTTGAATTGATGCAGTCAGTAATAGACACATACAGAGTGATCCAGCAACCATTTGTAGCATCATGCTCCAAAGCCGAACTAGAAAATGAAGAAACCAAGTTCAGGGAAATTTTCGAAAATGATGTTTCACCTCTGCTCTGTTCTAAGATTGTGTCTATGAGAAGTGCCTTCAAATCCAAAATAGCAAAGCCAACACAGATAAGGAAGCTTGCCAATCTGTTCTTGATTGAATTCAACACACTGGCAAGTACCTACTTGATGTGTTTACTGCCTGTATTATGTACCTCACCCTCCCTCGAGAGGGTGCTAAGACTGAGAGATCCTTCTTCAAGCTCAATAAAACATATTTGGAAATTCAATAACTCAAAAGAACGACTAACCGGCTTAGCTCTTTTGTAAATAGAAAATTATGTAACGAGAAAAATCAACCGTAATAAAGCCTTTCAGTGAAAAAAGGCCAGGAAGAAGTTTTTTGTTTTGAAGTAGCTATCTACAATCGGCTCAAAAATTATGTATGTCCAAGTTGAAAGGTTTTTATTAAAAAACCAAGAGGCCTATGGAATATACAACCACACCAATATTTTCTTCGTCTCTACGTTATGGCATATGCATTTTTAAATATTGTTATAAGTTTTAATAATCTTTATCCTAGTTGGAACAAAACAGTACCAGAATTTTAATTATTTTTCACTGTGCATCAACTTTAGACTTTTCTTACTCAAAAACCTGTAGGAGTATTGCATTTATATTTTAACATGTCATAGACAGAAATGTTTTCTGGAAGGGAATATTAAATTACAGAATTATAACTTTTCAAGAAAAAAAGTTCTTATTAATTTCCGGAACAACGTTTTCTTAGTTTCTAGAGGTTGTAAAACTAATCACTCGGTCATGTTGTAATCTTTATGAAATTTAGTTACCACCATACACTACTTTTACATACGTAAGTAAATGAAGTGATTTTAAATTGATAAAAATTTTTTAAATCTATCCATTTAAAGTTATTATTAGTAAAAAGCACAGCATTTACTTTGGAATATAAAAGTATTGTACGATAAATATTCATTTCATAAAGATTACAACATGACCAAGTATGCCTAATTAGTTTTACAATCTCTAGAAGTCAAGAAAACGTTTCAGCAAATTGACAAGAACATTTTTTCTTGAAGAGTTAAAATCATGACTTTTACTTAACTTGACTTAACACATTCCTGTCAATCACATATTAAAATATAAATACAATACACCAACAGGTATTGAGTAATAAAAGTCCAAAGTGAAAACTAGTTAAAGTTCCAGAACTATTTTTGTCCCAACCAGGATAAAAACAACTAATACCTAATCATATTTAAAAGTGCATATGTCATTACATACAAGTAGGCAAGGAAAATAATGTTGTGATTGGACATATCATGCGCTTCTTAGTTTGATATGATATATCATGGGCCTCTTAGTTTGATATGATATATCATGGGCCTCTTAGTAAACAACCTTTAACTTGGGTATACATCATTTCTGGGCCGACAGAAAGTCATTTTCGTAAAATTGTAAAGTTGTAGATATCTCTTTCCTTACCTTGAACTATAACAGTTATTTTTAATGTAAAATGTACGTTATATTTTTTTCAGTTACCTTTGATGTAGGCCACCAAAAAATAAACGAGCAATACTTAATGAAGAGGAATCTATTGTTCTTCTGTAACAAATTCAATGTTACTGTAAAAAAAACATTCTTTTCGTCCCAAATTAAACTTTTAATCATTTGGTAAATCTAAATAAACATATAAAATTTATTTAGATTCACCCAAATTTATTTATATTTTGTTTTTGGGTGGGAGAGGAGATACTTTGTCATGGTCATGGGCCCCCCACAGGTCTAGCTATGCCACTGCACAAACCTACCTGATTTTACCGTTTCAAAATTAACCCTTATCACGCGGCATACGGATATATCAGTACAATGAAAATAGCTCTAAACGCGGCATACGGACATATCCGTATTGATGTATTTTTTAGGTTATTTTTATTTAATAGTACACTACATAACCGGAAATGGGTACAAAAGCCTTTAAATGCTTATTTATAGCCAACCGGATGCAAGCTGGTTTAATTTCACACAACAGGAAGTTAGAAACAGCTGTTATGCTATTTTCGTTGCCGTGACGACTGACGCATAGCGCGGAATGCGGATATAACCGGATCTCGCTAGACAGTTCGCCCGCCAGTGCCAGTGTCGCCAGTCACAGCCAAGAGTCTGTCTACTTGACATCACTAAGCTTTTGTTTACATCGTTGTAGTTATTCTTTGGTTGGTTTGTTTCATTTTATTGTGTTCATTTATTGCCGGGAAACGATTTATTTTTGCAAGACCTGCACGGAACATCCCACACTTCACCCTGACGGATGTTTTGAAGTGTATCATACTGTCCAAAACTACTAACTAATCCCATTACTGTATTATAGTTTATTTGATAACATATAATGAGATTGTTTTTCATTTTATTTTATATTGTTTAAATTTAGACTAAAGTTATTGTACTAACTGAATTTTAGCAGCGTAATTAATAATTTGTTATTATTATTCCAGCGTATAGCATTAATAATAAGCAGCGTATTCCATAAAATTGTTTTAATCATTATGTCATATTACAAAATGTAAAATTAAATAAATTTTTATGAAATGGCTATTTTTTATTACTTAAAGGTCCATTAAGTGGAAAATAAATTAAACTTTTGAAAAAAATAAAATTAAAAAAATAAAGTTAAATGCACGCTATTGAGACCTAGGCCAAATTTTATTCAGCGCTTTAAGGGTTAAGCCACCTTTACTTTAATCTGATCCAGATAATACGGATTCCTGATAATACGGATTCCTGATAATACGGATTCCAGATAATACGGATTCCTGATAATCACAATCCGAATAGTTGTGAGGCCTATCTATTTTAAAGCAAACCTATTTACCCTTTTAGTGCCAACGTCCTGTTATCCGAACGTCCAAATAACTACGCATAAAGTGCCAACATCGTGTTATCTGGACGTTACAAACAAAATTCATTAAAAATTCAAAAAAAAACTTTATTGATTTAGAATTATCTTCTTATTTCTGAACATATACTTTTACATAAACATCAATTATTATAGTACGGTATGTTTGTATAATATTTTGATAAAAGAGGTTGCCATAACTTTTTTTATTCATGAACAAATTATTGTGAAATATCAAAAGGTTGTTAATAACTAAACTGTCTTCACAGTAAAGTTATTGAATAGAGAGCCCATCTACTTTAATCATGGTCATAAGGATTGTTAACAAAGAACAAACTTTGTTAAATAGTAAATTTATTTTTAATGAAAATCATATATTGTGTGATGCTATTTTTAATGTTATTTTAATAGACAGATTATTTATCTATAATTAGGTATACAAATTATTAATTTATTTTGAGTAATAAACAACAGTGATATGATTTATTTAATGGACGTTGTAAAAATTGATAGAAACCCTCTGGCTCTGACAAAGAAAAATTCCTCTGGCACTAAAAAGGTTAATTTGCTTATTTAATTTATTATCTTTAGTTCCTCTGTTGTAATGCCAGGTTTTGTATATGGATCAAAACAATTTTTCAATATCTTTTTAAATTAATTCTTACCATTACTATAGTCTATCTACAATTTAAGGATCCTTGATGCTAACTATTGGAACCAATCTGAATAATGGTGCAGTAATAAATAAAAGTTGGTTTATAGTAACAATCTAAATGAAAATAATCTGTTCCAGCCTGGTGATGTGATAGAAAGTGAGATTAGTGGAATAGGCAAGTTGATTACTAACATCACATGAATACGGCTTCAAGACTTGAACATCTCAGGGCATTCCACTAGTAACACTACAGCAGTGAACCTCATACTTCGTTCAAATATAATTATGTTGTTTGCACTGTTTGAAAACGTACATGATTATATTACAGCTATTTTTCATGTTTTTCCTGTGAAAAAAAAATCAGGAATTAATTACTATTTCAAGACTGATTAATGAAAGTACGCTTTGATGCAAGCAATAGAACCCGTTGATCATAGTTGTTGTTTTAAAATGTGTACAAAGTGCCATTTGGATATATGAATAGAAAATTGACCGGGTATATGTTTTCATAGACATGTATATAAATATTACACAGCTAATCTTATAATCAGGTAAGTCAGATTTTAATGTTTTATTAATCATTTAATGTGTTTTTGCAACATATGTTTCAATGAACTTTATTCAATAAGTAAAGAGGGGTTTCATTTAATGAGCCTTTCACCCTGCAAACATCTCAATATCGCAGGTTTATAAAATGCGAAACGAAGAAAACTCTGCATGAAGTTTTTTATAGTGCCTATAAAAAAGCAAACATTATTTAGTTCTCAAGTAAAACAGTTTAAAATATATATTGTATGCAAAAGGAAACAACAATTGATTTTACATGTTCATCCTCCTCCTTATAATCGGTTGGTGAGTTGTTCTAATATCCTTCTGGTGTTTCGGTGCGTACTTATTATAACTATAGGTTAAAGAGGTTACTAGTAAGGTTTATTTGATGTAATGTAAACAATTCAGTTTTGTTATATCTAGAATTCTTATATATTATATCATCTCTATTGTACTTAGATTATGCATTCTACACAATAATTTACTATTTTTACACTTAAACAAATACAGTAAGTTTTACTGTAATGTATTTAATTTTGATTTGTAATTAATTACATTATATTGCTATCAATAGAGGCCATGGTATAAGTCGTTACTTATTTATAAATTACAATGCAAATAGGAAAGTTTCATTAATTTATACCGGGTGCAATGTGAATTAAGATGAATTCATCATAACAAATACATACCACTCACCAACTCTTCTTCAAAAGAGTTAAGTAGGCTCTCAACTGTGCCGTAAGGAAGTGTGTTGGTACAATATGCGATAAGCCAGAATAACGTTTATTCTATTCAATGCAAACAAGGTAGAGTTGAATGTAAAACATTGGAACCATAATGTAGTTGTGGAAGGACATATTTTTGTAGAAAACTGCCCAAATGCATGTTCTCGAAATTTTCAAATTATGTTAATCCTTAAATGGTATTTTTCAGCTTACCTAACATATTTACTGTATTTTTTTTTAATGAGGATTTTGAATACATGTAATAAATTCAGTACTAAAATAGTGTGGGCTTTGTACCCGCTTAGAGTGAATGCTTACTAAATCAGTAAGTAAGTCAGCCTAAACATTAATCTGGTATAGTTTGACACATACAATTGATGTTGGCCATTTAAGTGCTGAGCCCTCAGAAGGGATTCATGGAATTCTAAAGACGATCAATATCAACACTGCTCAAGTGTAATGTGCTACCGGCACCCCTGTGTTCTCTTCAGGAAACATAACTTCGACAATTTTCTCAAGCATCTCGAACATTCCTAGCGTAGGTTGTGCCATCTACTACCAGTGAACAATTTATGACAACCGTTGTTGATCTAGCCAGGATACACTCTGCTGAAGTTGCCTTTGGATCTTGTGTGAGTGAAGTTAGAAACACTCTTGTCCACTAAAAAGCTAGACGAAGTAATCTCATCTCATTCTTAATCTATTTACACCAAAGCAGAATGTCTGTGATAAGCATTGCAATTCATTCACTTTTGCCATGCTTGGTAAGTGCAGTTCCTTACCTTGCTGGCAATAAATTCTTTGTCCCTTTTTTCAGAAGAAAATGGACTACATTCTTTGGCTAAGAGGTCAAGGAGTTTCTTCTTAGTGTGGTTAAAAAGAAATGGATGTTAAACCACATTTACTAAAAACTATTGTTGAGCCTTACTTGCTGATATTATCTTGAGTAATTCTTTGTTTTTTAGAAATCAAAGTTATCACAACACCTTGAGAGACATCCATCTTACACATATCACCGCTATAGAGCAACTAGAGATTTGTGTCAACATTTTGTCTTCAAAGTTGCTTTCAAAATCACGAGGTTAGTCTTTTTCACTTGTTCTGTGCTAATCTGAGAGATCTGCTAATGAGCTGGATGCTTTATTTACATCAAGAAAGACATTAGCTACTGTCTTTCTGCCATCGAAGTTGTCTTTTATTTGTTCAACTTAATCAAAAAGGACATTAATTGTTAATTTATTACTGATGAAACCATTTTCACCCACTTTTTATCAAAAAGTCTGGATAAAAAGGTTTATTAAAAAATATTTTTTATATTATTAACAAAATGTACCCAAAGTTTATCACTCCAGGTTTGTAAACAATTTTTATGTTTAGGGTAAACTGTGGATGTTTTTAATTTGAAGGGAAATGTCTTGAGCCTATGAATTTATATTTTAATCGTGTTTGTTACTGGTTTACATAAATTTATATTGAACATTGAGATTTTACCTTCCCAGGTGCATTTACTGACTTTGTATCTCTAATTGAACTAAGCACTGTCATGCCTCAGTGGTGTAGTGTTGCAAATCACCCATTTGGCGCCTAAGTGTGTAGTGATGGGTTATATTGTCAGTCCTCTTACACACGCAGCACTGCTCAGTGATAGTCATTGTTGTTGGCACTGTGCTGGCCAGCCAGGGTTGTCAGGGGATGGAACTGCCGGAAATCAGATAGATACTAATTACTACTGATTCAGCAATAAACTGTATATTGCTTAGGTGTCCAGTCTCTAAGACCAGTAATAAATGCCCCTTCCATTGGATCACTAGATATTAAGTATTGATTATATACACCTACAATAGATATTCTATCTAAAAAGAATATTTGTGCCTATAATTTTGTTAGTGAGGCCTGCAACCACAGCTGGTTTAAACTGCATTAGCGGTTTAGCGGACATGGGACTACTCTAGCGCTCCACAATGGACCACAAAAACAGCTGATATTTTGAGACTCAAAATTTAACATTGGATGGGAAATATCTACTTTTGTATAAAATCAATGGTATTATTAAAAAAGACTTAATAATGCACGAGGGTCATTTTTAAAGTAAAAACTGTTTTCAAATAGCGTAAGAGAAACTTTATTTATGGATATAAATGATATCACAAACTAAAATATGAACATTTTTTCACTTTTCTATGTAGTCACCATTTACATTGACACATTTTTCAAGTCGTGGTACCAGCTTTTGGATACCATCATCAAAGAACTCTCCCGCCTGACTGTTAAACCACTTCGTAACTGTTTCTTTTAACATGTCATCATTTTCCAAGCGCTTTCCACCAAGAAATTCCTTAAGTTTTGGAAAAAGATGAAAATCTGATGGTGCTAAGTCAGTACTGTATGGTGAATGATCCAGTATTTCCTAACGAAACTTGTCCAGTTGCGTCTGTGTCCTTGCCTCAACGTGAGGCCGAACTTTGTTGTGAAGCAGAATGACGCCGCTAGAGAGTAGGCCCCGCCGGTGGTTTTGAATAGCGTGCCTAAGCTTCAATAATGTTTTGCAATATCTTTCAGCATTTATTGTCATTCCTCGTGGCAGAAAGTCTATCAGAAGAATACCCTTTCAGTCCCAAAAAACCGTGGCCATGATTTTTCTTGTTGAAGGTTCTTGCTTGAATTTTCTTGGTTTCGTCGGGGAGTTTGAATGATGCCATTCACTGGATTGACTCTTGTTGAAGGTTCTTGCTTGAATTTTCTTGGTTTCGTCGGGAAGTTTGAATGATGCCATTCACTGGATTGACGTTTCGTCTCAGGAGTATAGTATGCAACAAGACTACGTTTCATCACCGGTCACAATGTGACTTAAGAACTCATCACCATCTCTGTGATAGCGCTCCAAAAAGGACTAAGAATATGCTTTGCTTTGTGTTCTTGTGTCCAACATTTTTGGCACCCATCTAGCACACATTTTTTTGTAATGCAGTTTGTCAGTAACAATGTTGTAAACTACTGATCTTGAAACTTGGGGAAATTTCTGATCAAGTTCGTCAATAGTGAAGCGCCGATTTTGGCGAATTTCCTCATCAACTTTTTGTGCCAGCTCTTCATTGATGACAGTAGGCTGTCCAGGCCGTTCTTCGTCATGAACACTTGTCCTTCTTTCATTAAAAAGCCTACACCATTTTCGCACATTTCCATCATTCATAACCCCTCACCGTAAACTTCAAGAAGCTGTCGGTGAATTTCAGTAGGACGAACATTTTTTGCGTCTAAAAACCGAATAACTGAGCAAACTTTACAGACGGTGTAATTATTGATTGACATTGCGACAAACAAAGCAGTATAACCACACAACCAGCTTCGGCAGAGACGTGAAACATAATGGCGGCGTTGACGAAAACAGGCCAGTATGGCCTTGAATGGATGTCACGTGACCGGATGCGCGGGCACGATGTGCAATTGGTTTTTACTTTAAAAATGACTCGTATATGCACTCACTGTGTTCATTCACAATACATATTCACTTTTGTTGGAAGAAAATTATTTTAATTATTACATTTATGATTTGAATATATCAGAATTCATAAAGCTTTCGTTAATAACTTCAGGTCTAGGATAAATACATAATGGACTATAAGAAATGGACTACATACGTATCAGTATTGTTGTCTTGTAATATTAAAAATCCATTCATTCTCAGAAAAGTTAATGAGACAGATTTTGGTTAGTTGCTTATCAATGGTCTATTTTTTATGCTGTAATAACTGTTTGTTTAATTTTGTTTATCATTTCATACTAGGAATTTTTTTATGAAAACTAAAACTTTTCATGTGTGCAGTAATAATCATAATGTAGACTTGCAAATATCATTCAGTAATTACCAATAAATAGATCAATAAGATTGTTGATATTTTATATTATTTCATAAAAAGTAGTAATTGCAGTGTTCCATAAATAGATTGAAATATTGTAAGCCTAACCCTGTATCAATTTTAATAATCATAACATACTATTCATATTGTAAATAATTAATCGATTCTATTATAAATTATAGGTATTATTGCCAGCTTTCCAAATTATTTAATTTATTTCTTAGTTACAGTCATGTTTCAGTAGTTAATTAACACTTTCGTTGTGACTGCTACACCTCAGGTGCTACAAATTTACTATAAAACACTATTCACAATTACAAAACAATATATATATATATATATATATATATAAAACTGAAACCAAGTCATATAAAAAGTTATTAGGTTGTACTAGACACACTATGGACAAAAAACCTTCCATCGCAGACGCTACCTCAATACTGAATGAATAAGCAAACATAGGACAAGGATGCTCGATCGGGAGTGACCGAAGAGTAAGTGTTAAGGAGTAAATAATATCTATTGAGATTAATAACGAGAACAATATTGAACTTGAGATTGAGGTCAGTTCCTTAAATATGAAGGCTGGCATCATCAGGCAACACACGATAATGGCTTTAGCTTTGCTGGTGAAAGGCCTAGTTTAAATTAAAATTTATTGGATTTTATTGAAAATTTAATAATTTGAGAACAATATTGTTATTTTTCAACTCTTTAGTCTACAGCTTTAACTTGTAAGTTCTTAATTTTACCAAATGTCCAACTATATATGGCAAAAGCAAGTGCAATATGTTTATAAAGATCAATTAAGTTACACCCCCTCCGCTAAGACCCAATTGTTCTGCTTTCCAATAGTTCCTTGGTTGTTTGATAAGTTTTATTTTAAGTGAGTGTGTAAGTGAAATAGTCAAGTTTAAGATTACATGATACGACATTTGGATAGTGTTGAGAAGCTGTCATAATTTTATTCTAAGCTGTGTTATGTGCCACTAGTCAAACAGAATTAGTCAATTGGATGATATCCCTAAAATAATCAAAGTTTGTAAGATTGTGCTTGAGTATGGTGATATTACTTTTATTGTTGAGATTGTTTAATATATCCAATTTATTTTAATTGTGTCAATTTGCTCTTATACATAATGTTGTTCATAGCTTAGTAATATTATGTACTTTAATTTTAACATATCTGTTTATATCTTAAGTAAAAGACATTTATGAGCAGTTTTTAAAATAGCAAAAATGAATACCAAGAATTTAAGGCCATTAATAACTTGTCCAATTTTTTTGTGTAGCTGACATTTGTGTTGAGAGAATGTTATTGATACGACAAATTAGTAGTTTTTTAGAGTGGCTAAACTTTGTTCATCAGGTGTTGATAATGATGTTTTTTATTTAAACATCAAACATATTAAATTTAATATTTAAATAGCTAATTAAGAAGGGGCCATATATTTTGACAAATTTATTAGTTAAAAATAGTCATATATTTTGTTTATATGATCTGTTGCTTACCACTAAAATCTGTGAGAAATCACAGATATTTAAAATCATGCATTATTCAATTCAATATAGTTTATGATTTTTTTAATTGACATTATTTAACATTACATTAAATATATATACACTGTGTGTATTTTTTGCTCAATAGTGCAGGTATTATACGGCGTGAAATTTTTATTTGTAGATTTAATATTTGTAAAAGAGTTAATCCTCTTTTTACAGCTAGAAATTCGAAATGTCAAAATTCATATAGGCAATGGTGTTATCTGTATTGTATTATTAGCAACGTGTGATTGTAATTGTTTCAAACCTTTCACATGTATCTCCCCTGCAGTCAGAACATTGTATGGGAGTTGTTTAGTCATGCTGTTTGTCCGAGGACATTCATTGTAAAGCCTGTTTGTATGTTATGCCTGTACTCCATTGGGCTATTGCCAAGTGGCAACACTGTTCAGCATTTTGTAAGTTATTTAATGGATTGCATTTTTTTTACTTCATCGGTAGTTAATTGTTATTATGTTACAAAATAGGATGTTTTACTTTTGATATTAAAGAGAACGTTTGCATTCCATCCATTTAACTTTACATTCTTTTAACTCATTTTCATACTGATTGGTTTGTAAGTGATGTTTACATATTTAGCAAATAGTTTTTGTTTAATGTTTATTGATATTTTATTGATAAATTTGACTAGATGTGAAAAAATGGCGCTGTGATAACATGAAAATCTTTAAACTGCAAACAGCCTGTTTGTAAAAGGTAGATATATTTTGCAGGGACAGAGGAATTGTCAAATAAATACAGTAACTTTATTGGACGTAGACTGAGCAATACCTGCCTATTACATAAAGCTTGAGTTTAACATGTATATAACACAAACTGCACATAACTGATACTTGACTGGCGTTAACATAGATGCAATAAGGTATGGTCCCTTCTTTGGGTGTTATGAGATGTTTGGATGTTTTGTTAGTAATTGTTATACATTTTTGCTAAAAATTGCAGGTCCATTAACGTGATTTGACATAAAGTAATTTAGTAAATGAAGGAAATAAATTTCTTTTAGTGATGTAGTTTACTAGATTCAATGTCTGGTCATAATGTAGATTATGTTAAGATATCTGCATATGAGCATTCATAGTGCTTGGGCATTGTTAAAGGTGTGTTTTCATCTGTGTCTTGGCAAGAGTCTTCCATAATATATAGGTTTATAATACAACTGTAAAATAATGCTTGTGTACTGCTGTGTAGATTTAGTATTGAGTATACTTCTAAATAATTGTCTCTTGCACTGTAATTAACATTTCAAACAAAATTTGTTTTTTTTTCATGAAAATTTAAAACTAGTCAGCCACAAAGATCATATTTTCTTAGTTTTTGTTCATTTCCTTTTGATGTAACATTTTATTTTTAATACTTATTCCATTCCCACTAAATATAGTTTAAAAACAAGTTTTGAACTTTTACCTCCATACTTTATAATGCAATATTAATATTTTATGTGCATTTATTTTTTATTGTGTTAAAAATTTGTTATACATTCTTCAATAAACTATTACAATTTCAAATTTGCTGTAATTTTATTGAAACATTCAATGATTTGTTAAAATAATACTTCAAATAATATTCATTTCAGTGTGCCTACTGATATTTGTAGTCATAATTCATACACTGTGGTCGAGGGGATTGGCACCGGAAGTGTACAGGGGTGTCCCCTAGTCTTTTAATAAACATTATTCAGAGCACATTTACAAAAATGTGATTGTGAATTAAATCACTTGAAAGCATCGCCCAGTTGAAACAAGTTTTATCTTCTCACTCTACTAATTTTATTTGGTTTGATTATTCTAAATTATGAAGATTTAATAGTAAATTAATCCTTACAAGAAAGTAATGTCACTGAAATTGTTTGATTTAACCTATTGGCAACCCAGTTATCATACAGTCAGCTGACCCTAAGGAATCTCATTAAATATACTGAGAGTGCAATGTTTCACCATAAATTAAATAAATATGTTATTTATTGTTTAAATATATTAAACACTTATATTTTCATGGTCATCAGCAAATTGTCTACAGTTTATACTATTTTTTAATGTTTTAAAACTAAAAATTCAAATATTTTGTGTATATAAAACAAAAATTTGTATGGATCTTATTCAGTTTTTTGAGAGTAGGATATTTAAAAAAATAATTATTCGTTTTATACCTTGTTTTGATAATATTTTCTTGTACAGAATTTAATGTTCTACATGGAAAACTTATTCGTTTTGGTACCTCATTTATTTTTTTTTTTTTATACATTATTTTGTAAAATACTACAAATATCAAAAACTGGGTTTTGAATACAAATTTTGTTATATGGGCATGTGTGTATTATAATATTTGTATTACTATATTTTCTCTAATTTATATGAAAAAGTAATTGTACAAATAATTTCCTAAAATGAATGTATTTACTGTATATAGAATAAAGCAATTTTATGTAAACAAACAGAACATCTTCAATAACTAACCCTAATCTAAATATGTTTGATAAAGTTACAGCTGTGAATAATACACAACTATAGTTTTTTGAACTAAAACATCATAGCAATTGACAAACTAACCCCACATAAACAAACAACAATGTGTGCCAACTGCTGACGGTCAAGGTTACGCATCAATACTGAAGTGTCAAAATAATGTTTTTGTTGACACATTCAATATATATTATAAATTCAAATTAATAAGTTATGGTCATTAAATAATAATGTTAATAATAAGAAACTAAATATATCATATTATTGAACAAATAATATTATTTAGTGCCAAATAATGGATTGTCATCATCATGGGTAAACTCGTGATCGTGGTTTTGGATCTCGGTAGACCGTCACGAGTTATCTCGTGATGAGTCGTCAATGGGTTAACATAATTAGCTAAATAGCTCACATATAGTAGGCAGTTAAAGTTTGAAATTTTTAGTCAAATCAACAATAAGACTCAGTATTTGTAAAAGCCATTCAAATTTAATCCCAGTACCAATATGTTTACTTAATATTTTATTACAGAAGTATATTAAAAGGAGTGGAGAAATTTTAATTTTGAATGTGATTGAAGTAGGTTGACATAAAAATAGGCAAGCCCTCTTAATTACAACTTTTATTCAAATAGATAGAATGTGTCGAAAAAATGTATTGATATAGAGTATTTTAATTATTAAGAATTAGGCAGCCATATTTGAAAAAGCAGATGTGTTATCCTTGCTTGCCAAGCGTGCAAATGGACAAATAGTGAGTATGAATGGATAGTATAAACTTTACTTTTAGCGAGTGAGATAGTAGCGACTTTGTGAGTTTATTTAAAAGGCACGTTTATCATTAGCAAGCCTTAAACACATATCATAAATGTCATGTAAGTTGTTCACTGCATTATGACAACAAACCAGTTCCATTACAAGGGCAAGGAGACATTTGACCGTGTTTGTGAATCTTACTTTCTTGAATTTCATTATTCATTCTCTAATGAAATTGTTAGCGTTCTGATATTGTATTTTTAGTTGTATATTTAAATTATCTATGTGAACTGAGAACAACTTAAAGCAGGGACTTATCAGTAATTCCTTATAAGTTTTGGTGAGTTATAAGACGTATTCATTCAAGTCTTATGTTGAAAGGAGCAGTAATATTGTACAATGCTTGCAGGAAAAGTTGTTGTTTGGTGTAACAGGAGCATTGTAATGTTATATCACATGTAAATTGTATTTATATTTGTTTTCGACAAAGGATAATGTACTGTGTATATTTAAATTTGTTCTTTATTATTCTTACAGTCTCCAAAATTCGCAAGATTATATATAAAATGCACAATATAAAGTCATTATTTTACCAGAAGCTTTTATTTAAAAATTTTAACCTAGCAGAATTTTAAATATAAGGGCTAAAGTTGAAATATTCAAAAATGTTCATTTCCGATCAGAAACACAATTACTGATTGATAATTAGTTAGAATTAAATATACTATTTGAATCATCCATTTCTTATATTGTAAAAATTTACTTTTACAGTTTATACAAATTATGAGAAGGATAAATAATGTAATAAAAATAGATTCGTTTAAATAGAAGATAAGTCCAAATTAGTAAAAAAATAGTTAACAAATCATTTATCTTGATATATAATTATCATGGACAATCAAATAAATAATGTTACGTTAGCATGTTAATTAATAGGATTTGTCACAAAGCCTGAAATAAAACAGGAAAGTTTTTGCTAGAATCAAAACTGTTAAGTGTATGTTGCAATTATTATTTTAATTAAAAAGGTTAAAAAATGCTGTTTTAAAGAAAGGCTCAGCCACTATTCAGTATTGACTCCATTCTCCATGTGAAATCAATAACACATTATTCAAGCACAAGCTTCTATAGGTGTAAGTTAGTATCTGCTCACTACAAGTAGGGGCCAAGATGTCGGCTACCATTATTAGGTATAACATTCAGTATTTTTCATAGTTAAAATCATATATTAAAACTAAATACTGTTTCCAGCCTCCCACACAAGAAGGAAGGTATTTCATTTTGATAAAATGTTGCTCTTACTTAACAATCAAGAGCTTCTAAAATATATTAACTCTGATTCCAAATTTGTAATTCAAAGCTTTTTTCTATAAAATATTATGACAATAATTTGAAGATAAGACATTTTAATTTATTGCCTTCAAGTAAACAGAATTTAACTGTTTTTTAATTAGTTTAACATAAAGCTGTGTACTGTGCTCCATTCTCCCTAACTCAACATAAAGCTCTGTACTGTGCTCCATTCTCCCTAACTCAACATAAAGCTGTGTACTGTGCTCCATTCTCCCTAACTCAACATCAGGCTATTATGATAAATCACTTAATTGCTTAACTTGTGTAAGAAAATTATTATGTACATATACAGGACGTTACAAAAAGGTTAGGCTGCCTATGCATTTTCAGATTTTATGTGTGATTCTAAGCTAAAAATGAAGAGTAACAATTGTTCAATTTTCAATTTTAGTCCAGTACCTGAATGTAAAGGACATTACTCTGAAATTCTTTAGGAAAGCAATGAATAGACTCAAAATTTGGAGTTTTATTGTCCAATCTTTTAGTTTATCTAAATATCACAGGTTTCAACCCCTAAAAACCATCCCCTGTTCAGAAACAGGTAAATTTTTAGTTATTAATCATATTGCTACCTCTTAAGTTGTGTAAAAAATAAACACCACATTCCTTCCTTCACCCCACTTTGTTGCTGGCACGCAACATTCACCACATCTGAAATCTCTTCATCACCTAAGTACCGAGACAAACTAGCAGCTGCTCTTGAAGCTGGTGTTGAATTTAAATCTAATAGAGAGTCAAAGTATAGGTACAGCTTCCAAATCTATAGTGCAGTAAAATTGACCATTGCTCGCCCCCTGGCTGGTGTCCATCCTCTCTACTATTTATAATAATAAATATGTTTCATTTTTTTTTAAGTTCTAGAGATCATCACACATTTTTTTGATAAGGCTGCAATAATTTTCTTTTCTTAAAATGTGGCTTGTGATAGAGTTCAAAACTATTGAGTCACTAGGAATGTTCAATACTCTGTTTATGTAAAGTTCATTATCATTATCCTTCAGTTTAAACCAATCTTGGCTGCTTTCACTATTAAGAGTTTCTGCATTTTCTTTACTTGTCTGGGAAACTTGATCATCTGGCAATGCAATATCTATATCTGACAAATTAACAGATTCTTCTACATTTTTTAACTGATGTATAGATTTTTCATAACAAATATTATTTATTGTATTAATCATATTTTCAAGAGTTAGAATTTGGTGTTTTTGGCAGAAATATTTCTTTGATAAAGGTTTCATTTTTAGCTGGGAAGGTTTCATTCATCATTCTGGGAATATGACTGTTTAGTTTTGTTGAACTATTATTTTTGTTAGTTGAAGTTTTAATACCCCGATACGTTGGGTTTTGCATAAGGTAAAATTTTCAAACAGTAATATCAATTAGTTTCATCTAAGCAAACAAAATTGAACTATGTTTACCAAGAAAAAAGCAACAATTTTGTTTCCTATCGTTTTTTACATAACTTGTATAATATTCTAGTAATTTTGGAAAGAAAAAAACATTTTAAAATAAATTTAAAAATTGTAAATGTAAATTGAACTTTTTTTATAATTCATTGTAAATTGATCAAACTCAATAGAACTTCTTTACATTACATTGATAAAGTAAATTATAGCTAGACCAAGGTTAATTTCATAAATTGCGTAAATGTCAGTAGTTAGTAAGCCAATTTTATCGTAACCAAAGCGAATACAAATTTTTCTTTTGATTAACTCTGTCAATTTTGATGATATTTATTTGGCAAATACTCATTTTAAAATTTCTTCTACGTACTATAAAAAGATCCTGTAAATTGTCTTAGAATGACTTCTAGTTTTTCTATTATTCGGCGTTCAAGGTTTCTGTTTCGATAGTCGGCACAAGCCGTGACACCTTTGGCGAACCGTAACTTTGTCAGAATTGAATCTAAGAAAAAAACAAAAAAGGAATCTTTTCAATATCTTATAAGCTTTCTTTTTGATAGTAAAATTTTTCTCGATAAAATCCAAACTCTTAAGTTATTCGTGAAAAACTGTAAGAAAACGTGCATTTTTTTAGTATTAAATCGACTATCTTTCAGGAACAACTCTGAAAATATTAACCTTTAAAGAAAATGTTCTAGAATTTTTAACCCGTAAAGCGCCATTTATCCAATGCCTATTTTCCATTAAGTGGTCATTTATTGTAAAAAAAATCATAATTATATTTTTCGGTTACTAATTTTTTTTCTTGTTCTGTACAGGAAAATAAAAGATATAACATTTTGAAACTTTTAATAGCTTATTTTATTTTTTTTTCTGATATATGAATATATAAATAAACAAACTTTTACATGAAAATAAGCCTCAGGCATAGATCACTTATATGAATCAATACAAAGTGTTATTACTATTAATAAAAAATGTATAATTAAGTAAATTTACATGTACATAAACTAATAAAGACATGAAGGGCCTGCACATAACACATATAATAACAAAGAAGTAAATATATATTGCACTTGAATACAATGTATTTAGTAGGCCTACACCTTGCACAAAATCGTCAAAATTAGAATCGTCTGGATTATTTATATTGAAACTTAAAACTAATAATTAACTAACATATATTAAACTAAAGTAATGATAAAAACAACTAAATACACAGTTTCAAAGAGGTGAGGTGGCAGACAATGACAACCGCTCGGTTCAACAGTACCTCCGCATATATGCGCCTGTGGCGCGTTGGACGGCACAGTAGAAATGTAGACTGCCGGACAAAAACCAGTCTTGCAGTGATTGATGAGCCAACAAAAGGTCACGTGTCGCACAATTCGTCTCTCATGAGCCATCATCCATAAACCCAAACGCACCACTGGATTAAATTAGAAATATTTTTAGAAAATATTTTTGTAATTATTACGCATATATGCGCTTACGGCGTAATATGTGTTAAGCTTAAAATAAGACACTGTATCGATTTCTGCAGCTGTTTTGCATGTCAGAATTTACACCCCTTAGAAGTCTCTATTTAGGTGTACAAACGTACACCCTATCGGCACAGGGTCACGTTTGTATTTTGGGTCTTTCCCTAGTTACTATCAAATTTTCAAGTGAATTATTACTATCCTAAAGAAATTCTTCTCAAAAACGTCCAGGTACTGAACTATTTGTTTAGCAGTTAGACGCCATATTGTTTTTTTCATAAAACAATGTATATCTTTGTTGTTATCTTTACAATTATTATAAAACTTGGTAAATATGTTTATGTTAGAAGGTAGTATTTAATAAAAAAAATCTTTATTATTTTCAAAATGGCAGCTATTTTATTCTAACATATATCTAAAAAGAACATTGGTTTTATAACAATTTTGTAAGTCACAAACCATTTTTTAAACAACTTTTCCTTTCTAATGATACCTCATTTATAAAAATCGCTTAAGAAATAACTATTTTATGAATTAACCTTAATTCACATACCTACTGTTAAGTACTGTCAAATTAGTAGTTATATAGTTTGCATGTGAATAAAAGTTAAATCATTAAATAGTTATATCTAAAGCGATTTTTATAAATGAGGTATCATCAGAAAGGGAAAGTTTTTAGAAAGAGGAAGTTGTATAGAGAAACCTTTTTTGTGCCTAACACAATTTTTATAAAACAAGTGACTTTTAAGATATTTGATTAAATAAAAAAAATAGCCGCCATTTTGAAAATAAGGAAGATAATTTTAAAATATTTTTTAATTAAAACTACCTTCTAACATGAACCTGTTTACAGAATTTAGTAATAATCATAGATAACAACAAAGATATAAATTATTTAATAGAAAAAACTAAATGGCCTCTAGGTTCTAAACAAAGCAGAAATTGAAAAAATATTATTCTTCATTTTTTCCTAACTTAGAATCACACGTAGAATCTGAAAATGAATAGCTAGCCCAACCTTTTGTAACACCCTGTATATGTGTGTTTGTATTAAACATCTAATGACAAAAAACGTTTCAAATTGTCTTAGTTCAAGAGTTATGAATAAAAAATTCAAAAATTAAAGTTCCAACAAATTCTGTGCTTCTTTTTATATACAGGGTGTCCCGGAACTCTGGAACTTTTCAGCAAAAATTGTTCCTTAGGTCAAGACCAACATATTTCATAATATAAACATGGGTCTACGGTGACTAGTTTACTGTCTGTCTGTATGTGTTTTTTACAAATTATTTTATAACTCAAGAACTATTTAGGATAGAAACTTCAAATTTAGTATACAAATGTAGCTTTAACAGTTAAAACAATGGAGTAAAATATTGCTGTAAATAAATTAATTTCAAAATGGCGGCCTTATAAATTCTTTAATATCAAATTTCATAAAAGACGTTATTACCTGTATAAAAATATTAAAAGTTATGTAAAAGTTGCACAATTAAGAGACAAATCAAACAACACCTTATTTACTGAAATCGAATAATAAATAACCCAGGTGTGACAATTGTTGTAAATCAATGTAATTTCTATAATACAACAATGAATACCTAAAACATAGTTTAACAGCAAATATGAGGTACTGCGCATCATCAATCAGCTGTTTTATATGCACTTCATGTTAACAATGAGTCAGCTGTGTATTATTAATAAAAGTTGCTCAAAATAACGGACTACAACAAGATTGCAAAGTCTCCAACATTGTACTACAGATTGATGAACTTGTTAAAAAATATGTACGTTCTCCTGAATTCTTGCTGCAGCTTTGACAATTATGCCCATCAAGTCTATTTCACTCGCCATTGTTGTGCCATGTACCAGTTCTCTCAAGTACCCCCACAGAATAAAGTCAAATGGTTTGAGGTCAGGGAATCTGGCAGGCCAATGTACAGGTCCATCACATCCCATCCACCTCTGTTCACATGTAACATTTAGATATTCTCTAACACCCATACCAAAATAAGCTGGAGCTCCATTATGTTAAGACCACATATCATGTCTGGTATGAAGTGGCACATCTGCTAATCATTCATGGAAAATGTGTCTGGGAAAAACAAGGTACATAGGGGTATGAAATCTGTCAGGTAAAATGTAGGATCATATTAAAAGATATTCAAGCTTGTTTTGGATTGTGTAATGTTGCCATTAGCCAAGACGTAAAGGTTCTAATTTCATGTGCAGTTCACAGTTTCCTCACTTGTATCGTTATTCATGTTTTAATCAATATACTAAGCTGTTTAATTAAAAAAAAAAATACTACTGTATTAAAACAAAGTGTTGACAACTAACAGCTAATGCTTACTTTTGCTAATTGCTTATATCAACAATGTGATACAAATAAACAGCTAATTCATAGTTCACATTAAATAGTTCATAAATCACCGGCTCATTGTTAACATGAAGTGGATGTAAAACAGCTGATTAATGATGCACAGCGCCTCATATTTGCAGTTAAACAAAGTGTTTGGGAGATTGTAGGCTATAGGTTCCATACTCGGATCTGTTAATACCAACACGGCGTCCGCTTCATGGTTGTCATCAACGTAGACACTACTAGAGAAGTCTGGAGTGTCCGTGTTGAATGGTAGTCAAAGTTCGGATGTTGTGTAGGGGAGAGAACTGAGTGTCAGACTTGTCAGTTAGCTGAAAATCAGACCAACACTACGTAGTTCAGATACCACGTAAAGCTGTAGGTCCCTTATTTGCCCTGGCTGTTGGGCTATTAATAAATAGTCCTTTCTGAGCTAAATCGAACTCAGATAGTAACAATGGCTACACTCGTTCATCTACATTCATCACACTCATTCACTCCTCATATTCGCCCATATCTCTACGATCGGCGTCTTAGAGATGAATAATGAATATGTTTTAGGTATTCATTGTTGTATTATAGAAATTACATTGATTTACAACAATTGTCACACCTGGGTTATTTATTATTCGATTTCAGTAAATAAGGTGCTGTTTGATTTGTCTCTTAATTGTGCAACTTTTACTTAACTTCAAATATTTTTATAGCTATAACGATTTTCATGAAATTTGACATTTAAGAATTTAAAAGGCCACCATTTTGAAACAAATTTATTTACAGCAATGATATTTTACTCCCTTGTTTTAACTGTTAAGCTACACATGTATAATAAATTTGAAGTTTCTATCTTAAATAGTTCTTGAGTTATAAAATAATTTTTTAAAAACATATACAGACAGTAAACTAGTGACCGTAGACCCATGTTTATATTATGAAATATGTTTGTCTTGACCTTAGAATTGGTTTGAATACTTAAAGTAACATTAAATGGTTATATTTTGTAAAATCCTCAGAGTTCATACTCATAGTGTTTTTCTCCAATCTAGAAAACACCAAGGTATAATATTATCAAATTGTAACGATAGTGTTGACAGTTATTTAGTACAGAATTTCAAGTTTCACACAGAAATCAGTTCTAAAACATGTTGTCATAATCTTTTAAAAAATATTTTAATCATTATGGGTTGTATTTTATTCCAAATATTAACACAAGTATAGTTTTGTAATTGAAGTGAAACTGAACAATAAATTTTGTCAAAACCATTAAAATATGAGCAAAAACCATGATAACCTCCAAAAATTTTAGCAGTATTTTTTAATTTGTAAATGGGTTTCAGCAATTTAATTTATAACGATGTTGTAAAATACAAAAATAAGAATTTTTATAACTCTGCCTTATTTAAAACAACTGTTTTAGGGCTTCATCACAACTTCTGCTAAAAACGAGTCATTACAGGCAACAGGTGTGTGTTAATCATATGGGCGAGAGGTGACTATGGTGCTCATTGTAGTAAGCGACATTCGCAATAATGAAAATAATGTCTAAGTCATTTCATTGTTGTACTTTTAAACAATATATAAAAACTTACAAATAATTTAAAATAATTATGATATACATTAATTTATAAAAGTTATAGCTGTTATTTTTTGAATACTAATTGTTTAAAATTTTTTATAAATATTAATTTTTCCTCCATTTTTGTGCCCCTTCAAAAATCTAACGTGCATAGCTGCACTCCTCGCACACGCCTAAGGCCAACTCTTGTTGCAATTAATTTGTTAGTTAAGCTCATACTTTATAATATCAAATCTCATGAATTTATCATAAATTATATTTTAAAAGTTAAATTGGGGGCATTAGGCCTTGGTTTTCAATAGTAATGAAAGGAAAGAATAGCAGCATACTGGTACACTGAAGAAAGGAACACATTTACATAGCAAAGAAATATTTCGGGGCCACTGGCCCTTTCTTCAGTCACTAAACAACTGGATACACAGTCACAATTCAGGTAGTCCAGTGTTTATTGAGTGAAGAAGGGGCCAGTGGCCCCGAAATATTTCACTAACCAGTTCTTTCTTTGTGATGTGAATTTGTTCCTATCTTCAGTTTACCAGGGAAGCTGCTTTCCTTTACTTTTAAATTTTATTTTTACATTGTTATTTTCTTTAAATTTACTGTATTTTAATGGTTTATTTAGGAAAATAAATTAATGTATTCTTATTTTTCACCTTTAGCAATGAAATTTCGCAAGTAAAATATAGACATATTTTATTCATATCATTATAGTTTTTTAATTGCTCAAGCAAATTTGATATTCTAGATTTTAACCCCACATCCTAATTTTTAAATTTTTTTCCAAGGTTTTCTGAAAAAAAATAATAATAATATACTCTGGTTTATACTATTACATGCTTAATATTTAGTTGAAGTAATGAGTGGATCTGATGGAATTAAGGGTATAACTAAGAAGAATATTGTTAAAATTTACTGAAATATATTCACAACAAAATAAGCGATCATTTACCAAGTTTTCAAATTATTAAAAAAGTTCTTCCAAGCTCAAGCTGGATATTTCCTAAAATGCCTAAGGTCAAGTATACACAGGCTCTAGGAACTTTGAGTACTTGCACAAATATAATTAAATATTCACTTTATCTGTATTAATTATTATTTATGTATCACTTTAGTGTGAATTCAGTGAGTCCTGAAGGAGAAATGAAGCCAACAAACAAAATCAACCTCTACTTTTCTGCATTTGTGGGTAAGAAGTATAAATTAATAACACAGTATTATATCTGTCAATTGTGAATATGTATTTTGACATTTTAAAATTAAGAGACTTCATTTTTCATAATCTTTGAGTACTAAAGAGTCGATTCCACAAGGCTAGTTAGAAGCTACTAGCCGGATTTTTTACAATCTGATTGTAAACTTACTAGTTTCATCGTGTTCACTAGCTAACATGCCGATTGTAAACTATCTAGGAGAACAGTTGAAAGCCGGGCAACTCTACTCGCTGGTGTGTAGGCTTGTTAGCTAGTAAACTGGCCATGTGTCATCATCACAGTTGAGAGTGAACTAGCTAGTAACTGCAATTAGTTCAACATGTTTTTTTAGTGTCAGAGTCTGCAACATTTCTAGTGTGCCAGTAAGCAAATAAAGAGCATTGTGTGTCATCATCACTACCGCACTCGCCAGCTCCTAAACAAGCCGGCTAGTAGATTGTAAACTACTTGCCAGCATGGTGGCTCAGTGACTAAGGCTTCGGACTGTGGAGGGCAATGTCCAAGATTTGAATACCTACTGAGCCAACTTCACTCGTTGAATATAGATAACGCACAGGCCTGCAGGCCCATGTAAACTGGCAAGTGAAGTAAAAAAAAAAAAAAAATAGCCCAGTGGAATCAACCCTTAATACCTTAGATTAATAGCTTTAAATTGTAATTATTCAATACAATTAAGCAAAAAAAAACTCTAAATGCTATTTTGATACTCTGAGGAAATTTAAATAACATCTTTTTTAAGGCTGATTAGCAATGGATGCTACTTCATCTTTCTTGATTAAAATAAATGAATCCAGAAAAATATTTTTTTTAATGAGCAATTTCTTCAGACAAATTTTAATATAGTTAACATATAGCTACCCGAAAGTCAAGATGTTGTGTATCAGTTTTATCTTTATCCTGTTAAGTATGTTTTTTTTTTTTTTTTTTGAAAATCTTTATGAGTTATAGCCAACTGACATTATACACACATCTAATATGCTAAGATTAAGTTTTGGGTATCTACGGATTCTACGTTAGTTGCCAGTGACAGTGATATGCATCAATTATCGATTGTTCAATTGATTCGACATAGAGAGTTTGAATAAGTAAAGTTCCAACTCTCAAAGAAAATTTCTTCCTCCGCCAATTTTACTTTGTACTCCTTGGTATTGTGTAATGAATCTTTCATAGTAAATTATTTATGTTTATTATTCAGTCATGTTTTAGAGTGTTTATATGTTGACATATTTATTTGATAGAGCATGTTTTACCTAAATTTTATGTTATATATAAACTCAGTAGTTTTATACATTAGTTTTAGAAAATTCTTGAATATTATTGTTTTCATGGTAACCAATTGTCAGCTTTTTGTAATGTTTGCAGTTTTCGTGGTACAATATTTTTATTTTTGCCTATATGATACTTAAATTAATTAAAACTAAATAAAATTTAGAATATTTTGGATATCTCAATTTCTTAATTTACTATCACAACATTGTTTTCCTGGATAAAAAAAATTTTCATATCGTTTGTTCAGTTATGTTTTATTTATTGTATGATAACCTACTTCTTTGTGAACATATTGTTGGTAAATATAAGAAGGCCTAGAGTAAACTAGCACCTCCGTTGCAGCTTCGCCCGCAAACTTTCAAATTGTATATAAAATGTATGAAATTTATAATTTTCCTAATTCAAATTATAAGTATTTTTAAACATAAAGCATTTTAGTTTATAAACTTAGGCTAAAATGTTGTGTAAGGAGCAGAAGATATGCCCATTTATTTTTCCCTTGTTTGTCATATTTACTAAAAGCGTAAATATAAATAATTGTTAAGAGTATGTCATAATATGTTTTATGACATTGATATTTTTTAGGTTAATTAGCCTCAATCTGCCTGTGATCCTAGAAATCCTCTTGGTTTACACGTTTTGGCTTTTATGCAGTCATCAGATCCTTAATAAACTTGAAAATTTTTTAAATTTATTCTTGATGGTCTTGTAAATTTTTTTAAAAAACACTGAACATCAAATATATTTATTTAAGGATCTGATGATAGCATAAAAGCCAAAACGCATAATCCAAGAGGATTTACAGGATCACTGGCAGATTTAAGGTAGTTAATTAGCCTATAATACGATAATCAGAAGTGATTCAGAAAAACAACACCAAAATGAAAATTTTCACATGGTTGTAGTAAAACATAAATTAAAGTAAAATTATTACCTTTTATTTCAAGTTATAAATGTTCAATATAACAATTTACTATCATATTATGTATGCACATTTAAGAATTTTAAGCATAACTAACGAAAAACTTCTTTATAAACTACATTATTTCTCTTTTCTTTTGGTGTTAAAGTAACTAAACTTGATGGACTGCTTACTCTAGAACAGCCTACTTAAAATTGGCCGTGGGAACTTCTCTCAAATCTATGCATGCAAATTTTAAGGACTGTTCTTGATACTTATTAACAGTCATTGCAAAACACAAATTAACTGTACTCTCGAATTGGAATGGATAGTCTGTAGGAATTAATTGGATTCCTAGAGAGATTCTCTTGTAGTACTGCTAATAATAATAGATGCTTCAATAACATTTTTCTGGAAAGCAGTTACTCGTAAACATGTACTATTGCATAATTTGGTGGAAAAAGGTTTCTGAGAAGCATGACCGAATGGTGTTCCAATTTTAGAAGTGAGTCTATGTGGTGGAAATTCAGGTGGGTCTATAAATACAGAAATTCAGTTGGAAATTGTACAGCATCATATACTTGTACAATCGAATCTATCAATAGGTTTTCAAATTTTATTTCTTGAAAAGAGTTTAGTAAAATATTATTAATTTCTACAGCTATCTCGTTTTTTGGAATCAATATTGCTTTTTCACAAAGCCACTCAGTTGATTTAAGCTTAATTTAGTATACACTGTCCATTAATCCTTTAGAGTAATTACCATATTTACTAGTTCTGAGGGCAAATTAATTTTTCCTTCAGATTCAGAATATTTACCATAAGCTATACTCAAAAGTAGATCAGAAAAGTTTCCAACAGTTTCAACACCTCTAAGATAAACTCTCATATTTTTTAAAGAGAGAATTTTATTGTAACAGACACATCAAAATCAGTCATAATAATAGAGATTGACAGAGAATCTTGAGGTATTGTATGATGGGTGTAGAATAAACAGGATGGTTGACAGCCCATAGGATCAGAGGAGCTTCTGGGTGGAGATGTTTTCATAGGTGAAGGAGATATTGATATCACAGCAAGTATGACGTTGAAATGGCCTTCAAATTGTTTCCCTTGAACCAGAGACGTCATTAATCTCTTTCATCGTCTCCATTTTGGCCAGAAGTTTGCCATCACGATATATTTCAAACATGAAAGGGGAAATGTCTTCCGCTGCCTTGAGCTCACAAAATGTACCGCAAGTCTCATATTTGGACTTTTTGGATATCTGTTGTAGCTTATTGGAGTATTGTTGGCCTGTTTTGGTTCATAGTGAACTGTTTGTGAACCTCTGCTAGTTGTTAGACACGTGATTTACGATAGCTACCCGTGACTCTCTTGATGCTAAACCGTGTGCAATATAAGACAGAGAGTAAAATAGGCATCCACCATCCCCAAGATCACACTGTGAGGAACATCCTCACCATCTACAACTATATTCACAGCTTCAACTATGTCTTGAAAAAAGGCAAGAAAAAAGAAACTGAGTTATATAAAAAATAAAAATGATGAAACCTCTCTTCCAGGGGATTAATATGTACATGTTAACTTCAATTACACAAACTTCAGAAAGAATTATTTACATACAACTAAAAACAATTTAAATCAAACTAATTTGTCAATAAATAAAACATTTTATAGTAGTTAATCACATATGTACAAAATTTGTGTCATGTTATGTTTTTGTGTATCAGCTGTTTTAAATAAATTATTAAATTAAATTAATGGTAATGTTATTGTTATGGGGAAAATTAAATGTTTGGGGGAGTTTTCTGCCCCTCAGAAATGGAATTTGAAAAAAATCCTTTCTTAGTACTCATTAAGACTATAAAACAAAGGTACTGTAAAATTTTTAAGAAACGCTCTTTTACGGTTCACGCTGTACGTTGATTTTTAGATTGACCTCTATGTATTTCTTATGGAGAGGTGTAAACTTTTTACAAAAAAAAATCATGATTTTTCACTTCAACATTAAAATGTCATAAAATTCTTTCTTAGCACGCACCTAGGCGCTAAAATGAAGTTACTGTCAAAATCCTACCTATTGTGGTTAAGGCTCTGCATTGATTTTGAATTTTTCACTTCTTTTATAAATATAGATAACTAATTTTATAACAGACAGATGCAAATTAGGCAAAATTGCATGCCATTTAAGAATTAAGTAGCTGCCAGCTCAAGGATTAAAAGAGCAGCAATGGCACATTTTCCAAATCTTCATATACTCCTCCTCTTTTCCAACTATATATATATATATATATATATATATATATATATATATATATATATATATATATATATTACTGAGTCTCTATTGGTATTTTAAGCATGTCTGCAGATATTTCATCTTGTCCTGGTAATGTTATTTTTCATAGATTTTAAGACTCCTCGAATTTCATACAGGTGAGAATAGAATTGGTCCTGAGCCTTCTTCTACTTCCTTAGGTAAGATTCCATTTCCTCCTTCCTAATTTTCTCTCATCTATCCTCGAATTTAGCACAGAATCCTTGAAATTAGTCTTCCTATAGATTTTTATCTCATCTGCTTTTAATACATTCCCTCCATATTCATCTTCCATCAAATTTGATCATAATGTTGTTCTCTTCTGTTCCCTCCTTCTGTTGAGTTGGTTCATCCTATCCATTTTTTTTTTTTTTTATATACAGGGTGTTGAAAAAGTATTGCACCACCTCAATTCCTTTAGAATGGGTCCAGATAAAAAATTGAGACTTAGTATATGGACTTAGAATCAATGTGTTTTTTTTTTATCTTTTGATGTAGAATGTAATTTTTTCAACCTAGAGGAGATGGCGTGTGAGGAATATCTTAAAATGTTCAATATATTAAAGCCTGTTTTTTCTCAATACAATGTTGAGTGTTTCAAGTTAAAAGTACCACCATATCAGAAATGGTGACTGGTAAACTTTTGTAATCTTTGATATTTGAGTGGGAATTCAACATTTTGTTAAAGCCAGTTACGTAGTTGGTACATGATTGAAGAAATGGAAAATTAACTTATGGAGATATTATTGGCATAACAGTACAAACAGCTTGTCTACAGACCAAATTTTAAATAAAAATTAATAATACAAAATTCTTAAGACTTAGGCATTTTTTTAAAAATGAGATGGTGGATTTGCAAGCCTTCGTGGTTTTTTGTTACTTAATTCTTTTAAGATGCCTTGTTTTTTGGATAGTAACTCATTTATTATGAATTAAAGAATCTATATTTTCACTGTGGGTTTCAGTAAATATTGCAGTTTTTTCAATGGGAGGTTTATATGGTTGGAGCTCACCCTCTCTGCCCAAGCTACAAGCTCCTGACTCCTGGCTACCTGTCTCTATTGATGAAGCTTCCTGGATTGGGTCTTTGATAGCATTTGGCTCTATGTTTGGGCCTATTCTGGGAGGTTGGCTAGTGGACCATGTAGGGCGTCGCCCTTCAGTTGTAATATCAGTGGCTATAGGTAATTAACACAATTCCTCATAGCATACGATGATATAATATAATTGATAATAGTTCATGATTTATATTTGACCTAAGAAGTGGCAAATAGGAAACATTTTAGAGAATAAATAGTAAAGGTTCTCAGTCAGTTTGAACCCAATCAGAGATGTTACAAATTTTGAAAGGAATCAGCTGATAACCACCGGCTGTTCATTTGTCACTGGGTTAATAATTATTGACAATTTCTAAGGAATAGTTTGTAACACAGCCTTAGTTTTTAATAATGACTACATTTGCTCATCTATACATCCATATTTACCCATATCTTGGCGATCGGCGTCTTAAGAATAAATAAATTTAAAATTTTATTAAGGTTCACAATTAAAAATTTTGGTAAGAGGAAAAAAAATACAGTGAATATAACATTGGTTTTTGGGAAAAACATTGAACAGGGGGAGAACCCATGGCCAAGCGATCTAAGGGACAGGTCTTTAGCTTGAGCTCGAGATAGCACAGGTTCGAATCCTAGCCTTGACTGGAAGATTTTATCAGTAATATTTACCTTTTACTTTACTGGTTCTCCCCCTTGTTATGTCTGAATTAGTTCCCCAGACAGATCTGCATTCTATGGAAAATAGATAATATAAGGTTAAAAATGGTGATCAGCCTCTCCTTTAAATTTAAAAAAAATCATGAATTTTCATTGTATTTTAACTTTTTATTAATGAAAAATTACCAAAATTATAATTAGTTTGTAACCAACTAATTCTAATAAATACTATTTAAATTCATAAAATAACAATAAAATATTATAGATTAACTAATTAGATTTTCAAGACGCATTCATGTTCAAGTGAATAACATCACTTGCTTACAAATATGAGGTTATGGCGACAAAATTATTGAAATAATCCACTGTTTTTAAGATTCCAACAATTAGGACAAAGTGAGAATGCATTATTTTTTCTCTTTGTTACAAACAAAATCTAATTATTCTTTGAAAAATGTCCCTCTTAAGCTTTTAAACAGTGCTGATTCCAAACTGAATACAACATTTTTAAAGTCTAAACCTAGTTCCGTGCAATGAAAAAACCAGTATCCATGCAGCCTGTTTTGGTATGCTCTGTAAACTTTTCTTGTAAATTAAAAAAATAATAAATGTACACTTACATTATTAAACTGCATATTGTTTTTCACTACACTACTATGAGTTCAGCTGTTTTCGTTATGTGTTTACAACCTGCGAAACATCATATTTTCAACATCTGACTATTGTTTACTACCGAAAGTAACATTGTTTATAACCGAAAATTTTCCACAGTCAACAAAACCTGTTTTTATTCCGTAGTGTAGTGAAAAGTATCGTTCAAAACTCGAGTGAAAGTGTTTTGTATGTTCTCGACCATTTGAAGTGCTCGACAAGTCTCGCACTTCAAACATATGGACTCGAACATGCAAAACCCCACTTTCCACTCTTGTTATGAAATATACTATTTCTTCTCAATAAACATACTTTTTCATAATATTATTATAAGTGGAGTAACAAGATAATAAATAATTGAAATCTCGAGTAGAGTGAAACAAACTTCTGATGTTGCATATGTTTTTGTAACTTATATCCCTTCTTTCTGGTACAAAAATTTTTATAAATTACTCCAAGATAGCAAAATGTGCGTAAAAACCTGCAAAATATGAACGACTAATAACTTCATCACTAAAAAATAAATGCCTTAATTAGTAAAAAAAAGTTAAAATTTTGTAAATTGTACTACAATTTTGATATTTTTTTGACATACAAGTTAAAGTAATAAAATAATTTTTAAATGTATGCATTTTGTAGAAAATTATAATTACTATAGAATACAAAATAGTTTTTTACTGTAAAATATGTTTAAGTATTTTTTATAAGTAATTTGCATGCAACAAATTTGTTTACATAAAAAATTTGCAAAATTTGTGAAATAACATACAATTTTTGACCAAATGTTGTAATTTTTACTTTGTGATGTATATATTTTAAAAGTGTGATTTACTGAGAATAATCATCAATATAATGAAAATAAAGACTAGGTAAAATAATGAAAATTGAGTTTTTATATATCAATAAGCTAACGCACACATCTTGACAAAATCAATTGAAGAAAAGGTACCATTTCAAATGTATAAATAATTTATAAAACATTTTTGGGATTTTTCAAATGCTTGTATTACTGTAAAACACATGTTTGCAAGTAAGTAGGTACAAGATTTTTTAGGATTAATTTTAAAATAAAATATGTAGGTAAAAAAAATGACTGCACATAAACTTTTTTACACCAAACTTTTATTCATTTTTCAGAGCTTATAACTGCCCAATAATTCTTTTGTTAGTTTAAAATAACAGTATTGAATGAACCACTAATTCATAACCGTTATGAGGATATATTTCTTTCATTGTTTTGTTGATAAACCAGGGGCCGAGAACAAAAGCACGGTAATCTGTCACGGCAGCCAAGATGATGTAGGGTAGATGCAATCAAGACGGAAGTCCAGCCACCATTTTGTCAATTACATCAAACCACAACTACAAACAAAAAACACGATTACCTAACAACTTATACCAATCGATCGATCATTCGTTCTTCTTCTTTACATATTTTTTCAATCCATTATATCAGTAAATAACTGCTGCAATCTAAATTGTTCACTTACACTTCCCATGTCATGATCCTAGTAGAAAAATGTAAGAGTAATGGTTTACGGGAAATTTTGTGTAAAAGTGTACCTTTAATCTAAAAGGTTGCAAGTTATACCATTTGAAATAAAATTAGTTTTCCCTTGTACCAATAGTAGAATAAACTATTCTGCTAAACAGTCTCAGCTGCAAGCCTTCATCTAACATGAACAATTTTAGCGCTTTGCATTTCCTGGTGGCGGGTGTTTTTGACTCGACACTTCTGTACTACGTCCGTAATTCGCTTGCCATTTGTTTACTATTACAAATAAAAGTATAAAACCTTGTGATATGTAGAGATAATGAAATTCTACATCGATTGTTACTTGTTACACTGCACTATGTTGATAAAATAATATTTTATATTATCTCAAAGTTGAGTTGCACGTCTTGTGTTATGACATATCTAGTGACGTCTAGTGATTTAGATGTAAGTTTACTGTAAAAATGTCAGTCTATTTCAAACAGAATTATTAACTCAATTATATTATTGGCCTTACTTTGTAAAAAGGACTGAGTATTAATTAGCTACAAACACTTGACATTATTTTTGTTAATACTGATGAATAATATTTAGTGTTATTATCTGATTATTATTCATAGTTGCTAAATAAATAAGTAAATATATATTATGTATATGTGTTAGGTATGCTTTCCTATGCCATCCTCTACCAGTCCACAACAGTTTGGGAAATATACGTGTCACGTGTTGTGGCCGGTATCGGAGGTGGGATTATGTTCACCGTTGTTCCTCTCTATGTCAGTGAACTTGCTGAGGTACAATATCAAATATGTAAAATATACCGTTAGATCCAATTCATGAAGACATAGATGAATAATGATTATGATTTGAAAAATTAGTAAATGTTACAAATGAAGACTGCTTTTGAAAATTAAACATTCAAGTACATTAATTTTCTCATTTTCATTTTTTTCAAATTGTACTCTAATAAGGCTCTTCACTCACCTGTTAATAGAATTTTTCGCCTACAGAAAAGGACATATGAATTATTTCATGTGCTGATTCCAGAGATGATTGTAAACATCTACTACTTAACAATAAAATGCCTACTGTTTGTCTTTATGTATTTTTCAGTGCTTATTATACTCAGAAGTAACTCTGATACTGTGTAATCACATTCCTAAATCCATGACCGCTACTCAATAAGTCGAAGTATTCAGTTTAATAACTTCTGTTCTTAGATTTGTTTGATTATGCCAATAAATAATTTCAAATTTTGACAGCTAAACAATTGAGACAATCTGTTGATCACTTTCAACATTTTCCTGAATTGGACTAGAACCAAGGTTTAAGTAGTCAACCCTCAATGCTTTATTTAGCCATGGATGAGTAACATACAGTTAAGTTGTATGAATATTACACGTTGTATGTATTGTTTCTATCATAATTGGAAGGGCATTGTTTCATCATGCTTCCAGAGAATCCTCAAGATTTGTAACTAAAACTGACCAACTGCTGATAAATAACACAATTTATAGCTTTGACGACATTTTTGTGCTCTCAACACTGATCATTAACCGCTCATAAGAGACTTCATTTATATCTTTTTTCATTATTCTACCTTACAATGCTTGTCTGACAAAATTGTTGTTATTTCTAGCTTTATTATTGTAATTTTACTGTATACATTGACTCTAAAACCATTTTTGATGAATGTGTGAATAAAGATTTATTGATTGATCATATATACTTTTTTATTTGCCTAGATTAGGAGTGGCCATAATCATTAGATTAGTACCTTTTCTAGCTAAGCAGATACGCTTGGCTTAATTATTCCTCATGGATTTTACTGACTATAGGACTTCTAATAGAAGCTGTACAAAATTAAATATTTTACACAACTCTAAATAAATTTTGACATAAAATATTCATTGGCTCTATAGTCTGACAAGTTTGACTATTTTCAGACTTAATATTTCTGAATGTATTTTATTTATACAACAGGTTTTCAGTAAAGCAGTAATGCAAAACCTAACTCTTATAATACTAGACATAAGAAGGGTATGCAACCAGAACATAATGGTTTAGAATTTTTAACAAAGAAAACCTCATATGCTCGAGTTAAGTTTCTCAATAGACTACCAATTACATTAAAAATGAAACTCATTAAAAACAATTCAAAATATTATACTATTCAAATGGCATACTAAAGGGATACTTAAAAGATTATGTACAATATTCTATAGATGAATATTTAATGTTAAAATCCTTTTGACATAACTTATAATTATTATATTAAAATAGTGATAGAATTAAATGTTTAAATCATATGTTTTTTGAACTTGAGGAACCAGCCAAGCCTTGACTAAAAACCGACCTTTATTAGAACTACTAAGAATGTTTTTTGAACTCGAGGAATCAGCCAAACCTAGACTAAAAAAAGTTATTTTCATTTTACAATTTGACTAGCAATATCTTTGAACTGGAGGAACCAGCCTAACCTCAACTAACAATGCTGATACAAGTGACATAACTATTTATTAATTGGCCATAAATTTAACTTCAAGAGTAGTTAACAGTTAAATTATAGCATATTAACTACTTCACCTGAACTTGAACTGTCATTTTTTTTATTTCAATATGTAAAATGATATGTTAGTAATAAGGTGAGCTTTAATTTATAAGTTAAAAACTTAAGCTATTCAATGTATGCGTTTTGTACATTTAATGTGTAAAGAAAATGACTTTGACTTATTTATAAATTTGCACTAAACAATATCATTACGTAAGAAGCTAAGGTGGATTCTCATTACTTATTTATAAATTTGCACTAAACAATATCATTACGTAAGAAGCTAAGGTGGATTCTCATTACTTATTTATAAATTTGCACTAAACAATATCATTACGTAAGAAGCTAAGGTGGATTCTCATTACTTATTTATAAATTTGCACTAAAAAATATCATTACGTAAGAAGCTAAGGTGGATTCTCATTACTTATTTATAAATTTGCACTAAACAATATCATTACGTAAGAAGCTAAGGTGGATTCTCATTACTTATTTATAAATTTGCACTAAACAATATCATTACGTAAGAAGCTAAGGTGGATTCTCATTACTTATTTATAAATTTGCACTAAACAATATCATTACGTAAGAAGCTAAGGTGGATTCTCATTACTTATTTATAAATTTGCACTAAACAATATCATTACGTAAGAAGCTAAGGTGGATTCTCATTACTTATTTATAAATTTGCACTAAACAATATCATTACGTAAGAAGCTAAGGTGGATTCTCATTACTTATTTATAAATTTGCACTAAACAATATCATTACGTAAGAAGCTAAGGTGGATTCTCATTACTTATTTATAAATTTGCACTAAAAAATATCATTACGTAAGAAGCTAAGGTGGATTCTCATTACTTATTTATAAATTTGCACTAAACAATATCATTACGTAAGAAGCTAAGGTGGATTCTCATTACTTATTTATAAATTTGCACTAAACAATATCATTACGTAAGAAGCTAAGGTGGATTCTCATTACTTATTTATAAATTTGCACTAAACAATATCATTACGTAAGAAGCTAAGGTGGATTCTCATTACTTATTTATAAATTTGCACTAAACAATATCATTACGTAAGAAGCTAAGGTGGATTCTCATTACTTATTTATAAATTTGCACTAAACAATATCATTACGTAAGAAGCTAAGGTGGATTCTCATTACTTATTTATAAATTTGCACTAAACAATATCATTACGTAAGAAGCTAAGGTGGATTCTCATTACTTATTTATAAATTTGCACTAAACAATATCATTACGTAAGAAGCTAAGGTGGATTCTCATTACTTATTTATAAATTTGCACTAAACAATATCATTACGTAAGAAGCTAAGGTGGATTCTCATTACTTATTTATAAATTTGCACTAAACAATATCATTACGTGAGAAGCTAAGGTGGATTCTCATTACTTATTTATAAATTTGCACTAAACAATATCATTACGTAAGAAGCTAAGGTGGATTCTCATTACTTATTCTTCTGTATCATATGCAACTTGTATTACAAATTCATTTCCTAATATTTAAGTTTAAGTTCTAAATTCAAGCAACAATTTTAATTGTTTGCTCCTTGCAAGCACAAAATCTACATTGACTGGGATCACAAAGTTTAGTGAACGTTGTTTTATTGTTATCTTTTTGACTCAATAACATACTTAATTATTTATTGAGTTAAAAGTAGATATGATTTCCTGCAGGATGAGGTTCGTAGTGCACTGGCGTCTTTGTTCAATTTCGCTCTGATGGGAGGCATGCTGCTCGTATATGCTGTAGGGCCCCATGTTTCCTACTGGTCTCTTATTTGGATATCTTTTGTGGCTCCAGTCATTTTCGTACTCACTAGCACGTGCGTTCCAGAATCTCCATATTTTCATCTTCATCGCAACCTTGAATATAAAGCCTTCAACAACCTTACTTGGCTCCGCAAGGGAGCAACCAAAGAACAAGTCATCGAAGAAGTCAATGCAATCAAGGTAAATCAGAATACCCTTTATAGAACTTTGTGTTTTTAAATTCATAAAATTACTTACAGATTTAAAAACCATTAGCAAGCCTTTTTTAATTACATTTTTTATCTGTAACTGACAGACATTTGTTTCTAAGAACTGCTCATTCTTCAATAAATATGATGAGCCAGTAGTACCATGTTTATTTGTTCGTATTCCTCTAGTACATCAGTACATGCAAGGTAAATTGTAACTCCAGTTCACACGTGCAGACTCTGTGATCACTACTGAAAACCATTGACGTTGTCTCACGATTGCAGAGCGGAATGACCACCAGTAACACGGCGGAATGACAGTCCTCTGATACATTGACTAGCCGCGCCATTTGTAAACCATGTTTATGGACGCCATAAAATAGTGTATAGTTTAACTCTAACTAATTAATGTGTTTATTAAGATTATAGGATAATGTACAAGGAACCTCAAGCCTCATATATAATTAAATTTGATATAATATTGATTATACGGAAATGCAGAATCTCAGTTCGCAAAGTGTGCACTGGAGGGTTAAGATGCCAATCGTCAAGATGAGCGAATATAGATTTTGAATGGGTGTGATGAGTATAGACGAGCGAATGTAGTCATTGTTACAAACCAAGGAAACTATTCCTTAAAACGTGTCTTTAATTAACAGCTCAATGACAAATGAACAGACAAACTGGCCATGAGGCTCCAACCTCTGCGATCTTTCTCTCGTCTGTCTTTGTTTGACAAATATATATTTAGTATAAATAGTAGTTTCTGGTTTCCAAAAAATGTCTGTGTTTGCAAATTACAGTTAAAAAATTATTGTTTTATTAGGAACATTAAAACAAGTAAAAAAAAAAAAACACTTTTTGAAATCTGACATTCCTGAATGAAAGCTCTTCATCTGAAAAGTTCATTAACATTCTCAAAAGTATAATATGTCTTTTGTTTTTAATGTTATGGCCATTGAAAATTTTATGTTTGTCAATTATTAACGCAACATTCTGAGTCTGACGTCTAACAAACATGTGAAATTTAAAGTAAAATTTTGGTGGAAGTTAAATTTTCTACATTTTATGTATTTCCAATAATATCATGTGTAAAATGGCATTTTTGGCAAAAAATACAAAAATGTTTCAACAGCAGCCATCTTCAGAGGACAAATCAAGATCTATATAGCATATTTAAATTGTTAGGGCATAAGAAATGGCTGTGTTAATCTTAAATACTTTAGCATTCTAGGATGTTGAAGAATTAGTGATGATTCAGTAATTCAGTTTTTTTTTTTTTTTTTTTTTATTTGGAGAATGTGTGCATTTTATAACATTAGTCATTGGAGGAAAGTGTCAATCTGATAAAAATGTTGATGATAAAGTAGTTTTATAATTATCTGATGAGTTTATATATGTATGTTTATTCTTGCACAGTTAAGCTAAATAGTTGTATCTATGAATGTAATAGAATTCACATTCAAAATGTCTTTTCCAAATTTAAAAGAAAATGCTCTACTTAACTTATAAACAATACCATTTCTAAACGAGTAACTAGCAAATTATTTTAAACCGTTTAATTACTCTTTACTTTTTCCTCTCTAGAAACTCATGAGAGAATTTTATTACTCGTTTCAAGTAGTACATAAAAAATATGTGCTCACAGAAGTAAACAAGTATTGCTCAAACTCTAGTAAATTTTTTTAGGTATATAAATAACAAATAGCAATAATAGCAGCCAACGTTCTTTTTTTTTAAATAAATAAGTAATAAATAATACAAATATTACAAATCATACTCCAAATAATAATAAAAAAAAAAAACAACCCTCCCAGCGTCCACCTCTTAATGTCCAGCCTTTTTCGCTACTTAGAAGCGTTTCATAGAAAAAATTACAGCAAACACAAAAATAAGTAAAACCTTAAAGTTTTACATATCAATGTAAACTAGACAAAATAAACTATATTAGAAAAATATTTTTGTTTACATATCTTGAATATTGTTGATGTTATCCTTGATTGTATTGTAAAGAATCAAAGTCTCCAAGTTTTTTTCAAAGTTTACACCAAGCTAGTACCTAAGTTATTTCACCATATATAACAAAAAACAAGATAGCAGTTTTGTTGCAAATTTTATACATAAAAAGAAAATATATAGATTATGAGGTTTATTACTACACTGAAAAAGAGTAATCTATAAAAAATGAACTATATAGGCTATATGCTGCGTTTTACTGTACTGAAAAAGTCTTGTACAGAAACATCATTAGGAAACTCTTCAGCCTCAATGTCACTAACATTTCCGCATAAATATTCCCTAATATCATTTGCTTTATCACATAAATCGTCATCCATTTTGCTCTAAAATACAATAAATAACGTTGAAATGATAACAATAACACGGCAAACCGTTTAACTTTCACTGAAACATTGACAGATTGTCAACACAACAACTGCGTAGTATAAATCAGCTGTATTTTTTTCATAAAGGAATAGTGGAAACCCAAAGACTTGCGATGTAAAGCAGAATCTCCTCTATCGATTCATACAAATTATGATTCATTATTACGAAAAATAACTGATTTAACACTATAATTTCTGAACGATTGCTTAATGTCGACAAATCGACATGTATTATTCAGGCAGCCGCAATTGCGGTCGAATTTTCAACAACTAACACCGGGAGGGTTAAACATGATCTCCTTTCACAGATCTAAATACAACACCAAACTTTCTAATTCTATGAATACCAGTAAATCCCTTTGTGAATGAGCAAGCTCTCAGTATGAAGTGATGAGTTCATATAGACTGGTCTGTTGTCAATTCTAATTATATCTACTTCTGCCCAAATCGGTTCGAAAATGAAAAAAACTTGCAAACTGTCTGGTTATGTAAAATGCTGTGGAAATTCAATTGTTAACTGTTCATTTACAACTCAATAAATGACTGAAAAATCTTTATGCTTCAGCACTCTTTTTGCATATTTTCTAAGAAAAAAAATAATAATTTAGTGTAATAAAATAACTCGAGTAGAGAATATTTTATTGTAAGTGTGGAATTTCAAAATACTCTGATCATTTAAGGCAGCAAAGTTCTCATTTTTATTTACCTTCAAATATATTGAATTTTAGTTTTTATTCAATAGGAATCCATAGCTGAATCTAGAAAGCAGAAGGGAAGCCTGCTAGATCTGTTTCAAACTGCAGACAACCGAACTGCACTACTGATATCCTGCGGTGCCATGTTCTTCCAACAGCTCAGTGGAATTAATGTGGTACTGTTCTACGCCCAAACAATATTTGAAATGGCAGGCCAGACATCCTTTAGCCCCAGCAACTCCACAGTTTTAGTTGGAATTGTCCTGGTGATTGCTGCTGGAGCAGCTGTACCCCTTACCCATCGCTATGGCATCAAGAAAATGCTGATAATCTCTGCTGCTGGCATGGCCCTGTCCTTGGTTAGTTGTATAAATATAGCTTTATAATGCATAGACACAAATCTAGCTAGTCATGGTTTTATGATAAATTTATTAATAAAATTTCAAAGGTTATTAAGCTGTTGGTAGCACCTAGATTCTCAGTGTACATAGCTAACATCCTTAAATGTGTTTATGTATGAATTTGTATACAGTTAGAATTGTTATTCTTATGACAAGAAAAAATTCTTTACTGCAGAAAGACAATAATACAGTGTATTGCAAACATATTTCAACATATTTCACTAAAATTACACCCAAAGAGACAGGCATTAAACAAAATACCATTCATTCACATTCTTTTATTGAATTGTGATGTAATGACAGAAAATTATGTCACAATTTAATGAGCTCCTGCATGAATATAAAAACAGAATAATACTTTTATAATTAATTTACTGACAAAATTATTATACTTTGACTATTGCTCTAAGAATATTGGTTTTATGGTATTTCTTGTATATTCGAGGGGGTACCCAAAAGAAACCGGAATTGCGCTGTTATGGGTGGAGCTTACGTAGTACGCGCATCGGCCGCTAGGCACGAGCAGTGCATATCTCTGCCAGCTCAGTACCGCCTTTGGCGTTGTCAGGGAAGGTTGCTATCCTCAGTTGTGATTGTTTTTGTTGATCGTGTTTTGCAGTCTCGTCGTTTTTCAGTATGGCGGATGTGAGTGAACCCGTGCGGCCGTGAAATTTTGTTTTTTGCTGGGGAAAAGTGCAGCAGAAGCTATTTTAATGATTAAAACTGCTTATAAAGAAGATGCACTATCAAAAACTCAAGTTTATGAATGGTTTTCGCGATTTAAAAATGGCGACATGTCGATTGGCGACAAACCTCGGTCTGGGCGTCCGTCAACTTCAACAACAGATGAAAATGTTTTGAAAATTCAACAACTTGTGTTTGAAGACCGTCGTCTTCAAACACAAGTTGATAGAAGATAGAAGATCTATCACAGTTGTCTGGAATTAGTTGGAGCTGTGTTCAGCGAATTTTGACCGAAAATTTGGGGACGAAAAGAGTTGCAGCCAAATTTGTACCTCGGATTTTGACTGACCCCCAAAACGAGCGTCTCTTAGTGCGCCAGTTTTTGACAAAAAAATCGCATGACAACGTTGCCCCACCCACCTTATTCACCGGAACTGGCACTAAGTGACTTTTTCTTGTTTCCACGAATGAAGAGGGGCATGAAAGGGTTACGTTTTCATGATGTAGCAGAGGTCAAGGAAAAAACAACGGAACAGCTGGCAGCCATCACAGAAGACGAGTTTAAAAAGTGTTTCCAGCAGTGGAATCATCGATTGGACAAATGTATTCAGTGTAATGGAGAGTATTTTGAAGGAGACAAGTTAGTTTTGTAAATAAAGTTGATAAATAAAGTAAAAAAAAAAAAATCCGGTTTCTTTTGGGTACCCCCTTGTATTTCAAATTTTAATTTATAGCAGATTTCTAGGTTTAAGTTCATTTTCCTACTTTAGGCATCGTCTTAAATTATTTAAGAGGAGCTCACTTTATATAGGGCTTAAACTATATATCAAATTACCTCTCAATTATAAAACATTAAATACAGGTTCCTTTAAAATTAAATTAAAAGACAAATTTGTTGAAAAGGCATACTATTCTGTTAGTGAATATTTTGACTCTCCAGTGTTGAAACACAATACAGTTAATTTTGTTTGTTTCATGTTAGTATATAAATTGTACAGGTTTGAGCTGACAAATATCATTGAATGTGTCAGGCTAACCTTTGATTAATTAGTTATAATTAATTTTTTCCTCAACTTCGACAATTTTATTAGCTATAAATATAAAACTGATTATTTAATTTTGTTTGATGAATCTTTTATTTGATTGTCACTTAAAACATAATAATAAGAAGTTAATTAAGATTATTGGAACTTTACAATTAAGTATTATATAATTTAGTATATTGGAGAGATAGGACATCAGCAAACTTACCTTAGAAGGCAAATTCAGTAACACCAGAGTAGTAGTAACATACACAAAAGAAACACAAAATCACACGAATTTTCTGTGCCACTGACACTTTCCTGAGAGAGAGAGAGAGAGAGTGTGCGAGAGAGAGAGCGCAGGAGAGCGAGAGTCGGAGAAGGAGAGAGAGAGTGGGAGGGAGGGAGTGAGTGAATGGGAGGGAGGGGGAGACAGAGACTGACAAGGCTTCCACTATTGCTGAGTAGGTGGTTGTGGTGGGGGTTTTTAGTGGTGGGGGTTGTACGAGGATCATTTTTAAAGTAAAAACCGTTTTCAAATAGCGTAAGAGAAACTTTATTTATGGATATAAATAATATCACAAACTAAAATATGAACATTTTTTACTTTTCTATGTAGTCACCATTAAAATTGACACATTTTTGAAGTCATTGTACCAGCTTTTGGATTACATAATCAAAGAACTCTACCACCTGTCTGTTAAACCAGTTCGTAACTGTTTCTTTCAACATGTCATCACTTTCCAAGCGCTTTCCACCAAGAAATTCCTTAAGTTTTGGAAAAAGATGAAAATCCGATGGTGCTAAGTCAGGACTGTATGGTGGATGATCCAGTATTTCCCAACGAAACTTGTCCAGTTGCGTCTGTGTCCTTGCCGCAACGTGAGGCCGAGCGTTGTCGTGAAGCAAAATGACGCCACTAGAGAGCAGGCCTCGCCGGCGGTTTTGAATTGCGCGTCTAAGCTTTAATAATGTTTTGCAATATCTTTCAGCATTTATAGTTCACCGATTTTGGCAAATTTACTCGTCAACTTTTTATTTTAACTCTTCATTGATGATAGTAGGCCGTCCAGGTCATTGTTCGTCGTTATGAACACTTGTCCTTCCTTCATTAAAAAGCCTACACCATTTTTGCACATTTCCATCATTCATAACACCCTTACCGTAAACTTCAAATAGCTGTCGGTAAATTTCAGCAGGACGAACATTTTTTGCGTTTAAAAACCGAATAACTGAGCGTACTTCACAGTCGGCGTAATTATTGATTGACATTGCGACAAACAAAGCAGTATAACCACACAACCAGCATCGGCAGAGACGTGAAACGTAATGGCGGCGTTGACGGAGACAGGCCAGTAAGACCTGACCTTGAATGAACGTCACGTGACCGGATGCGTGGGCACGATGCGCAATCGGTTTTTACTTTAAAAATGACCCTCGTACATCCATAGAGCAACACTCAGGTATTGATGCAGATTTTTTTCAGTTGTTATTTGAAGCAAACTTCAAATATATATATATATATATATATGTATGTATATTTGAAGTTTGCTGATGGGGAAGGGGTTGAGGGGAAGAGGTCTATCTTATGTTCAGATTAGGTGGGTCACAGGATGTTTTTATCAATTGGTGTGCTAATTCCATCCTTCAGAGTTGGGAACTATTGGCATGGGAAGTAAGGGGTCTGATTACTTTAGTGGTGTAACACTGGTCAAAATGGTTATGGAGAAGAGTATGGGCAGATACAGGTTTTTCAGGATTTTGGACTTTGCAATCATGTCTATGGCCATTTATGCGTTTTAGAAGGGTTTCACTGGTAAGGCCGATATATTAAGCAGGACAGTGCTAGCACTGGTGTTGATAAATTAAATTGGTAGACTCACAGGAGTGGTTTCCAGGTATCTTGTAGGTTAAGGTGGTAGTGGAGCTGGTAAAATGTGTGGCTGTGAGATTTCTTGTTACAAGGATTAGAATCGGGTAGTTGCTGGTCTTTAGGACAGGTCAGGATATTGGGATCAGGTAACTTAGGTAGGATCAGGATCTGGCGGAGGTATTTGTTTTGTCTGAAAGTCACAGTAGGAGGTTTTTGAAGGAGATTTTTGGTGTGGGGGGAAGCTTTTAAGACGTTGAAGCCATCTTTCAGGATTTGGTTGAGTTTCTGTAGGTCTTGGTGGTAATTAGTGACAAGGGGTAAGCACTGGGAACTACTTCTGGTTTGGGTTTGGTTTTGGGACTGGGCTAAATGGATTTGGTTTTTAATAAGGTTGGTAGGATAACCTCTCTTTTGGAATGCACTGACAAGTTGGTTATTGTATTTATTTAGGTTTCTGGGAGAGGAAATGATACGTTTGACACGAGTGGCTAGGCTATAGGGTACGGAGCGTTTAGTCTTGTTGGGGTGACAGCTGATATAGTGAAGGTATTGTTGTTTATTGGTAGGTTTGATGTAAATATTAGTTTGAAAGACACCGTCCTCCAATACAATTTCAACATCAAGGAAGACTATGCGTTCAGAAGAGGATTGCCAGGTGAAATTCAGGGATGAAAAGTTTTGTAGGCTTTGAAGAACTAGATTGGTTTCGGAGTCAGTCAAGATCTTGAAAATATCATCGATGAAACGGAGCCAGTAGAGGGGTTGGATAGATTGTTTTTGAAGGAAAGTCTTCTCCAATTTCCCCATGAACAGGTTAGCATAGGAAAGGGCCATGTGAGTACCCATAGCGGTACTCTTGATCTGGCAAAGTTGATACCAGAACTTTGGAAGTAGTTTTTTTCAAGGATGAATTGAGTCAGCTGAACTAGGAAGGAAGTGCTAGGTTTGGTGTTTGGAGGGAAATACGTGTATTTAGGAAATACTCAATAGCAGCTAAGCCATGAGCATGGGGTATATTGGTGTACAGTGAAGTGGCATCAATGGTAACCAGTTTGGTGTTAAGGGGTAGAGGTTGGGGAAGATTGGAAAGGAGACTAAGGAAATGATTGGTATCCTGGACGTGGGAAGGAAGTTGTCGTACTAGAGGTTGGAGTTTGTCATCGACAAAGGCAGAGATGTGTTTAATTTAATAATCTAGATACAAACACAATAAAATCTTTAATGTATACTAATGTTCATGAAACATCATACATGGAAATTAAAAAACTCAGAGAAACAAATCAATTACTACAAACTCAAACATGTGACCTCCAAACTAAGATTGCCACATTATCAGATGAGTTAAACCTCTTAAAGAGTTCAGAGCTAAGTAGGAAAAACCTCAAACATATCATAACAGATAATGCACATATAAACAAAAATGAAGTTGACGTAGGATCATCAGTTGCTACTACAATTAAAAAAAATGAGTGGAATCAGATAGTATCTAAAAGACGAAACGTTTCAATACCTGTCACTAAACAAGATGCTACAAAACAGTCTCTAATGATGACAAAAAACAAATTTCAAGTTCTGAGTGAACCTTACTTTAACTTTGAGGAGAATAAAGAGTCAAATAGTCAGAGCATAGAGACACTTTACAGAAAACCCAGAAAACTGCAAAAAATAAATTGTAAAAGAAAATACACCACTAACAGTGAAAAGTCAAGATTTATTGAATATACTGGTAAGAAAATTAGATTATCTTTGTACTCTGACAGCCAAGGAAGAAATGTTGGCCAAATAATTGATCATAGATCCAAAAGTAAAATCAATTGTGAGGCACTAGTAATGGCAAATGCACATCTTGCCTATATAACTAAAGCTATAACAAATAATTCAAATAGTGATGTGACTGTTCTTATTGGGGGAACTAATGATATACTAAATAATGACCTGACCTTTATATATATACCTTGCAACATAAACTTGTGACTCTGAGTAAGAATAAGCCAATAATAATGACAACCATCCCTGAGAGATTTGATTGCCAGACAGATGATCCAATACATCTAAAAATTGTTCAGGTAAATAACTATATTAAAGAATTAACAGCTTGTATTAGCAATGTTTTCTTAGTGAATCTTGAATAGTTGAGTAGGTTCCACTACACATCTCAAGGGCTCCATTTAAACAGAAGAGGAAAAACTAAATTAGCTTTTTTAATAATTAATGCTCTAAACCAACGTTTCAAGCTGAATAAAACTACTGATATCAGGAACCATCTGCAACCCACAAAAGTACAAAATGGAACAGATACAATAATAACCTATCACTATCAGAAAGTTTACAAAGATCAAAATAACAATTCTTTAACAAATGAGAAATTAAATAGAAAAATCACAATAAAAGTAGCAGACATGGAGGATGAAATACAAAACAACATTAATTGCAGTGAAGTTGCATTTGCACACTGTATTTCATCAGATTTTAGCAGTGATAGGCAGATGTCAGCAGGCGTAGCCACAATATTCAGAAAAAAATTTGGACAGCCATCAGCCTCTGATTGTTTATGTAACCACCTAACTCGCCAAATTGTGAGCAATGGACCAACAGTATATGGACTAATAACAAAATCCAAATTCTACGACAAACCATTATTACAAGATTATGACCTAGCTTTGAAAAGATTAAGTAAAGATTTCAAAGAGCGGAAGCTAGCTAAGCTAATATGCTCCCCGATGGGGTGTGTACGTGACAATGTCCCCCTTAAACACTTTGCAGCAAAAATTACACAATTCCAAGTGGACACAGGGGCTCAGTCATCATTGTAGCTGGGGATGAAAAAGCTTCCAGAACACTGAGAAGAGGTCTGACATTTCCAGACTTTATAAGAAATCTGGACACTGCCCTCAATGAGCTGCAAGAAAAGCTGGAGCTATTACAACCGATTACGGAGGATGACATTCCATCTGATCTGACAACATTGGATTTGCCCAAGGAGACAAATGCAGATACCATACTAGCCTCAGTCCTGGCAGCTGGAACCACCTGTAGCAGCAGTGATTGTGCTGGTGAAAATATGGTCATTGAAGTGTCATGTGAAACACAAGGATTACAATTTGAAAATGAAGTCGGCAAGCAAATTGCTAATGATAAATCTTTTTTAGAGTTAAATCTTGTAAAAAAAGGATTAAATTAGACTATTTTTTAAAAATATTTTATCAAAATTTACAAGGGTTAGAAAATAAAGTGAATCAATTAGATATAGTAAATTCTGAGCTTCAACCACACATTCTTGCATTTGTTGAGCATCACCAAAAAAAATAGCTTAACTGTAACAAATGTTGATAATTATGTATTAATAGCTGATTTTTGTTGAACAAATAAGGAAAAAGGTGGTGTTGTTATTTACATGAGGGATGATATTACTAGCACAATAAATCCAACCCACTTAAAGTGGATTAATAAGTATAACATAGAGGGAGTTTGTGAGTTTTGTGGAGTGATGTTTAATGTAAATGGTGCTAATACAACTTTACTAGCTGTTTATCGCCCACCAAATACTGATGCATCATTTTTTTTTTTTTAAGAACTTCGTAATAATTGTACAAAAGATATTAAAAAAATCTAAAATTGTTCTGGTAGGAGATTACAATATACACTTTGTAGACAAGATTGACTCTGATTCAAAAAATATTTTTGATATAATACACAGCTTCAACTTGGACATAAAAATTGATATGTATACTCGTATTGCTGAAAATAGTAGAAGTTGCATAGATAATGTATTGACAGACAGTACTGATTGCCAAGCAGAGGTGATAATTACATCACTCTCTGATCATGATGGTATATTAATTAAATTAAAATTTGACAGTAAATTACAATTTAAAAATTCTCAAAAGCGAAGGATTATTACTAAGCAATCGGTAGAGCGACTAAAAACCCAACTATCAAATGAAAATTGGGACACTGTTTACCTTGCAAACAATGTTGACAAAAAATACAACATTTTTTACAGATTTTTAAAAATTATTTTAATACATACTGCCCCTTAAAAATAATGAATTATAATAAAAATAAACCAAAATGTAACCTATGAACTACTAATTGAAAAAGAAAATTTGCATTCTGCATACCAACAATTTAAAATTAAAAGAGATCAAAAACTTTGGACTGAATATAAACACTTAAAAAGAAATTATGAGAAAAATGTACAGAAAGAAAAAAATAACTTCATTGGAGAAAAAATAAAATCAGTTAACTTCAACACTAAAGAAATCTGGAAAGTAATAAATGATCATACAAAGCAACAAAAATTAAAGAAAAATATTACATTAAAAACGGCAGAAAAAAATAAAATAAGTAATCCCAAAGAAATTGCGGAAAACTTCAATTATAATTTTACAAACTTGTCAGAGTCCTTAGAAAAACATACATTTCTATATGCGGTCTTAACCGCATCATATTTTGATTCCAATGATTATGTAAACAATAGTCCTGAAATTTATCTTCTTTTAGAGAAGTGCGGATACAGGATACAATTAGAATAATTAATAAATTAAATTACAAAAAATCATCTGGATATGATGGCATTCCATTGTCAGTAGTAAAAGACTATGCTAAACATATTGCAAAACCGATGACACATATAATTAATTCATCCTTTCTGGAAAACATTTTTCCAAGCCCCCTTAAAATTTCTAAGGTCACTCCAGTTCACAAAACTGGTAGTGAACAAAAGAGAGAAAACTATAAACCAATATCTAATTTACCTAGTTTATCTAAAATAATTGAGCGGGCAGTACATGATCAATTAACAAATTATCTAGAAAAAAACAATAAACTTAATTCTTCGCAATTTGAATTTCAGCGGAATAAGTCCACTAAACAGGCACTACTTGTAACATTTTTGGAATTAGTATTGGATTACTTGGACTCAAAACAACTTATAACTGGCTGTTTTATAGATCTCAGTAAAGCTTTTTGACCTTGTTCAATTTAAAATACTACATGAGAAACTATTTAACATCGTTGAAATAATCAAGGAAATTCTTAACAGCGATTTAGCAGAGCTAGCTGAACTATGCCTCACATCAACTTATTTCTTCTTCGATGGGAAGTTCTATGAACAAACTGAGGGGGCAGCTATGGGATCACCTCTATCACCAGTTGCAGCTAATCTTTATATGGAAATATTTGAAAAGAAGGCACTTGAAACGTCTGATTTGAAACCAAAGGCATGGTATCGATATGTAGACGATGTTTGGGCTGTGTGGCCACATGGTAAAGAGAGATTGGATGATTTTCTGCACCATATCAATTCTATTCACTCTAATATCAAGTTCACAATGGAAATCGAGAATAACGGAAGTTTGCCTTTCCTTGACGTTTTAACTGTGAGAAGAAGAGATGGACGAATAGGCCACTCGGTATACCGGAAACCTACACATACCAATAGATATTTAAATGCTGCTTCCCATCATCATCCGGCACAGAAGAATGCAGTTTAAAACACTTTAATCAATCGAGCCATTCACATTTCAGACCAAAATAGTTGGAAGAAAGAAAGACAAATATTACATTCAACATTAAAACAGAATGGATATTCAGTTAGAAAAATCAATTATACTATTGGAAAACAGTTGAAGAGGAAAGAACAAGACAATAGAGTAGATACAAGACAAGATAAGGATACATCAAAAAAGGCGTATCTACCTTACATAAAGGGAACAACGGAAAAGATTGGCAGGCTATTAAGTAAAGAAAATATAAAAACCATTTACAAGCCACCGAATAGATTAATGAATTTTCTGAGGCCAGTTAAAGATAAAATTCCACTAGCTATGCCTGGAGTATATGAAATACCTTGTAGTTGCGGGTCAGTCTACATAGGGGAAACCAAAAGGTTAATTTCCACAAGGATTAAGGAACATATAAGGCATACTAAGAATGAAGATACGGAAAAGTCTGCTGTTGCTGAACATAGCACAAAAAGTAATCATGGAATTTTATTTGACAAAACTAAAGTCCTTGCCAGCATCCCACATTACTACCCAAGAATCGTAAGGGAAGCCATAGAAATATATAAAAGAAGAAATAATTTTAATAAGGATGATAGTATACGGCTGCCAAAGACATGGGAACCCATTTTAAGTAAATTGAAATAAAATGGAAGAGTCAGCCATATTGATTTTTCGGCCAATGACCGAAGGTCACGTGGGTCGTGCCTCCGCCCCCCTCCAGCATACCTGCTAACCAGTCCCCACCCCACCACCTATTATAAAGCTGGAAGGTCACTTGCCGATTTCAGTCTCAGAGAAACCACTGAGGATGCCACATCACAGTATGGGCGAAACGTCTGGTCATCTTGTAAATATTGTAGATAGTACCTTGACGCGGTTGTCACCGGAAACTGTAGATTCTAGTTATTTAACATCGGTATACAAGGACATTGTTTGGAATGGATTCAAAATTACTTGAAAAATCGTCAGCAATTTGTTGAAATTATTAGGGGAAATGGTAGAAAATTTAAAATTGTTCAATCTAGTTTGAAAGAAATTAAAATGGGTGTTCCACAAGGATCCATTCTTGGACCCCTCCTGTTCATAATTTACGTAAATGATATAGTTGATCAAGTTCCTAAAGAGAAACTTATTACCTTTGCAGATGACACTACACTAATAAACAGAGGAAAAAATATTCACAACCTTGAAATTGAAACGTTTGTTACAATCAACTCAGTTTTAAATTATTACACTAGTTTAGGGATGAAAGTAAATGTAGACAAAACACAGTTTATGAATATAGGTTTGGCAAAGAAATTATACTCCGGACTTCATTTTAATGTTATTTTAAACGAGGACCAGCTCAAACAAACTGAAAGCGTAAAATTTCTTGGTGTGTTGATCACAAATTGAACTGGAATGAACATATTAATCAACTTTCACTAAAATTAGCAACCGGTATACATTTAATAAGAAAAATTTCTAAGTTAGGCAATAAACACATATCGATAAATTGTTATTATGCTTTCATATACTCTCATATAAGTTATTCAATAATTCTCTGGGGAACATCATCTTATCAAAATTTGAATAGAATATTTATATTGCAAAAACGGGCAATTAGGTGTATAAATAATCTGAGTTCTTTTGAATCACGTAGAAACTTTTTTATCAGTAACAGAATTCTTACAGTGCCATCAATTTATATACTAGAGTGTATAATGTACTGTAGGCTTAATAATAAAATTGAAATTGAGAAGAACCATAGATATAATACAAGGAAAATAAATTATGCCGAAAGTCATAGGTTGAAGATATATGAATCCAAGCCCTCATATATTGGTAACAAATTTTTTAGTAAACTTCCTATCAATTTGAAAAAGGAAGTAGAAAACAAGTCCTTTATAAAAAAGTTACAAAATTGGCTTGTGGAGAAATGTTTTTATAATATTGATGACCTTATGTCGCAAGAAATTAGATGCTAGCTAATTAATATACTTTTTTACTATAAGATACATTGTTAACTTTAATACTAAGTTATATGTATGCTGACAACTTTTATACCTTTTGAGTAAGGTTTTTGTAAAGGCTGTTTATAAATAAATAAATAAATACGTTCGGTAACAGAATTATAGCTGGCCACAATAAGCCTACCAGAGAGAGGGATGGTGCCTTTGTGGATTTTGGGAAGGATATAAAACTGGGGTGGAATAGGCTGTTCATTGATAAGCAGGATTTGGCTGGCAGTGGTTAGGTTTTGGTGTTTAGCATGATGAAGGAGGAGATTTTTCAGTTCTTGGTTGTGTTTTTCGGTTGTGTCGAAGTAAAGAGTTTTGGAGTTTTGTAGGTGGAGGAATCGGACAACTGGAGGTTAATTTCATTGATATAATCGGATTTGTTAAGAATGACAGTGGTGGAACCTTTATTGGCAGGAAGGATCATTATGTTGTCATTGGATTTTAGGGACTTTATGGCTCCGCGTTCAGCGATGGTAAGGTTCTGATCTTTAGGGAGTTGGGAGAGAACTGAGGATCTGATAATTTTTGGAGAGTGAAATTAAGGTAAAGTTCAATAGGGGTCAGGAGTTAGTGGTGGTGGGTCAAAGCTGGAAGGAGGTTTGAAGAGTACTAGGCAAATTTCAGGCAGGTTCGTAGGATTAGGGTTGAATGTGTTGTTCTCAAAAAACATTTTCAACTTCAGGTTGCAGCCAAAAGAAATAACATTAGAAACTAAGGAGAACTGGTCTAGGTGAGAAGTAGGAGTGAAAGTAAGGCCTTTGGACAAAATCCTAGATGTTGGGTAAGATTGGAAAGGAGACTAAGGAAATGATTGGTATCCGCCTGGACGTGGGAAGGAAGTTGTCATACCAGAGGTTGGAGTTTGTCATCGACAGAGGCAAAGATACGTTCAGTAACAGAATTATAGCTGGCCACAATAGGCCTACCAGGAGGAGGGATAGTTCCTTTGAGGATTTTGGGTAGTATATAAAACTGGGATGGAATAGGCTGTTCATTGATAGGGATACCAAAAGAGAGGATATCCTACCAACCTTATTAAAAACCAAATCCGTATAGCCCAGTCCCAAAACCAACCCCAAACCAGAAGTAGTTCCCAGTTTTATTAATGTGGTATAGGTCACTTCAAACAAGATATCACAAAATACACAAAAGGTATATTGCTATTTAAAGAAAAAAATGCTTGGTTATAATATAATATACAAAAATGTTTACTGTAATTTGTTATTAAACCTTTAATGTGGTATAGGTCATAGCAAACAGGACATCACAAATTGATACCACTGTACATGTATGGGTGGGAGGGTGGATCAATACCACTGTAAGTGTAAGGGTGGGCTGGTAGGTCAATACCATTGTAAGAGTAAGAGTGGGCGGATGGGTCAATACCACTGTACGTGTAAGGGTGGCCACCAAATTTTTAGCACTAAAAAAGCTGCCTTCTTCAATTTACTAAGAATTTTTCAAAATGCCTTCTTATTGAACATCTACAACATAAGACCTTTGACTCTACATAATTTCAGCCTCGTAGCTTAGATTTTTTTTTAGTTACAGCGACAAGTGAGTCAGTGGTATTTTTGCCTTTTATAGGTAAGCAAGCTTGCCATTTTGTCTTCTTATTATATTACTAAGGAGTCTCTCATTGATAGGTAAGTTTTCCAGTTCACTCAAGTCATTGGCTACTTATTTGAACACATCATCACCTTGATTATGACGTAAATCGTTTGTAACAACTGCATCGTCCTCTTCCTCTGGTTCATCAGGTTCATTATAAACTTGTAACTCATTATTTTTACCCCTTTTCATATATCATAGTATTTACCCCTTGTCCCTAATAACCACCAAGACCTACACACTAACAAGGTCCTGACGCCTTAGACCGCTCGGCCACTGGCTCGCCCAAATGTAATACTGAACGTTATGTACAAATAAATTATGTCTATGTCTACTGTAGGTAAATGATTTTGAATAATAGAACGCACAAGGTTTTTTTGTTGGACGTTTGTCGTATTTCTTAAGTTTTAAATGAATTATCTTTGTTTTATGGTGTTGTAGAATGTTTTATGGTGGTGGAATCCATTGTGTCTTAACTATAATTCCAATTATGCTACTGAAGTTTTGGCCTCAGTTAATAGCTTATCTAATGAATTGAACTATAAAAATATGGTTGAATCATCTGTGAATAAAAAGATATTTCAAGTAATATGATGGTTTGGATTAGTAATATAAATAAGAAACAAAATAGGCCTAATATAGAGACTGCAGACTCCAATTAATTCTTGTGTGTCTCCAAGCAGATAGGTGTGTAGTGTTGTTTGTTGTGTTACATGTCTCAATATAATTTATTATAAATAAATATTTGGGTTTTGTGACATTTAAAACCAAGCCAACACTTTCAACTAAGTGGCCTTTGATTTATCAGGAGCCAATGTCAGTTTGCCAGTCCCTTGCAAACTGATTTCTCCCTCCTGTCATCTATTCTGCGCACCTCCTTTGACCTTATTATATCTGATCAGCTGGTTTGAGTACAGGCCCATGTCTTAATCATTTCTCTAAACTTTTCATGTTCCGTATGAGTATCTTCTTGGCATAAGAAATTTCTTAGCTGAAATAACTTTTTTTAACCACTTATTCCACTTCACCATCAATAAAATAGGGCGTAGTAATAAAATAATACCTTTAAACATATCAGATTTTGTGGTCATTGTATAAGATTTATTTCATAATAGCAATGTGGATATTTTAAAAATAAGTTAAAATGTCCTGTGTTTTGATTTCAAAGAAAAGCAATTTTTTTTTGTTTTCAAGTCTCGCTCATGAAGTTAGGACTTTAACTTTGGAAATACTTTTAATATTTTAGATACTAATTCGCCTTTTGTGTTAAGAAACTGTGTGCATGTGTTTTTTCTTGTTAAAACATCATTAGGCTATGATACTTAGGAATTGTAAATGTACATGTGACTTTAGGATTGATAGGATGAGATACTATCAAAATATACAAGATTGACTTTAGTAGTGTACGGGCTGTGAACTGCGGGTTCCTTGATATTGGATGGAAAATCTTTACTCAAATTTGTTTTTCTTAAAGGGACTCATGGGGACATATTTCTTTTTGCTGGCTGAGGGTAATGACACCTCAAGTTATAGCTGGCTGCCTATTGTTAGTCTCTTGAGCTACGTTTCAATCTACTCTGTTGGTGAGTTATAACATTTACTGAAATGTAAATAATATATAATGCGTATATGTCAATTAATACTGCAGCTCCATTATGCAAAGAATATATTTTAATTTAAGTGGTAATGAAATTATAAGTGAGCATATTTTATAGTAATTAGTCATAGTAATATATGAAGTTTTAGACATTAAAAGGTAGACCCTGTTTACAAATATACATTTTTTAATGTAGAGTGAAGGGAATAATTGTATCTATTTGTGTGTGCTTGAGTGTGTGTGTGTGTGTATATGAGTGAATTACAGACTTTCATACTGATGCAACAGGACTGCACTGCCAGGGTCAGGTAGTTCACCGGCACAACGCTGCAACCAAAATGTCCCCCTCCCCCTAAACACACCAGGACTGCACAGCAATGGCCTTCCTTTTGAAGATTCCATTCCTGGAAAATGTCCTGGAATAATTTGCTCTTCATTAGCATCCTACCTCAATTCATGAACTACTAATAAAATAGTAAAAGAATTTCGTTGTGCTATTCACATTTTTGGAAGGTTCCGAATTAAATAGACTGTTTTCTAATATGACGAAATAAAAATTTCTGCTTAGTATTAAAAAAATAACATTACAATTTTGTTTTATTTATTTAACAATTAAAAGTTTTAAAGAACAATATAATATGTAAAGTCTATCACCTGTTTATTTATATACAGTAAACTCCCGATTATCCGCGAGCGGGTTATCCGCGGTGCGGATTATCCACGGTGCGGATTATCCATGTGTACTTCGGAAAGCGAGAAAGTAAGTACAGTATGTACCTTACAGTCCAGTATTTATCAAAAAAGGACTGAACTGACAAGTTGATTGAGTACAAAACGCGTGCAGGCCTTCTCCGAACTCGCGTAGTAGGTTGGCGCGCAAACTACTGTATTTTTATCTCTGAGTCACCGTACTCGTCTGAGTCATCTGACACCAGTACTGTCAGTACAGAGTGAGTGTTGACGCTGACCGGTCAAAGTTTATTTCTCGTCTCGTCTTTGATCGTGTTTAGTGATTGTGTTGCCTTGTTGAGCATTTTTCGTTGCGGATTTAAAATGGCTGAAAAGCGAAAGAAGGTTGTGTTGACGATTGCTCAAAAACTGGAAATTATTTCCAAATTAGAAAACGGCGCTTCAAGGAAGCAGATGTGTTTAGTTTATGGAATAGGGGAAACAACAGTGCGTGACATTTTAAAGAACAAAGAAAAATTGCTGAACTTTGCATCAATGTCAAACAGTGCTTCCGGGATGAAAAAACGAAAAACTATGAAGAAGTCTACCTTTGATGAACTAGATACGGCTTTGGTGGAATGGTTAGCTCAGGTGCGAAGTGAGGGAACTCCCGTAAATGGTCCTATCATTTCGGCGAAGGCAAAGATTTTTTTTGATTTGTTAGGCATGGAAGGCCCATTTGATGCATCATCCGGGTAGTTAACCCGTTTTAAGCAGCGTCATGGAATTCGTGAGATTGGACTTCATGGTGAAAAACTTAGTGGTGACCAGCAAGCAGCGGATGATTTTCAACGGGAATTTGAAGAATTTGTTTCAAAAGAGAAGTTATCCTTTGAACAAATTTATAATGCAGACGAATCGGGACTCTTTTGGAAATGTCTTCCCACCCGAACGTTAGCATTTGAAAGTGAACGTCAAGCGCCTGGACACAAAAGTAGCAAGGAAAGGTACACCATCATGTCATGCAGTAACGTTGTAGGTGAGCATAAACTTAAACTTGCTGTCATTGGAAAGTCTAAAAAACCGAGATCGTTTAAAGGCACTAGAGCAGAAAATTTGCCCGTTGATTATTTTTATCAGAAAAAAGGATGGATGGACCAAACAATATTTAAACAATGGTTCGATAAGATCTTTGTTGTTGAAGTGCGAAAACACCTCAAAACCAAAAAATTGCCTGAAAAGGCTGTTCTGTTGATTAACAACGCACCCTCTCATCCGACTACAAGTGTGCTTAAATCTTCTGATGGAAAATGTTGCGCAATGTTTCTCCCCCCTAACGTTACTGCACTAATACAACCTATGGACCAGGGAGTGATTGCGTCAATGAAGAGACAATACCGAACCAAACTGCTCATGAGCAAAATTGAAGAAGGTTGTGATCTCAAACAGTATTGGAAAGAATACACAATCTTAGACAGTATCTACGATATTGCATCTGCATGGGAATCGGTAAGAAAATCAACCCTCATTAAGTCATGGAGAAAAATCTTCCCTAAAGTTGAAGAACATGTCAACCAGAACGAAGAAAACAATGACAAGGGCGAGGAGGATTTGAACACGCCTACTGCAACACTGGCCGAGTTACTAAAAACTGTTCCTGGTGGTGAGAACGTCCACGATGAGAACATTGAAGAGTGGTTGGAGTGTGACGCCGACGATCCTGGCTTTGAAAGATTGAAGGATGAGGGAATCATTCAAAAAGCAATGGGAGAGATTGTGAGTGAAGAAGAGCGGCAAAGCGAGAGCGAAGAAGAAGATGCTAACGCACAGGCGCGGATGACTAACGAAGTGGCTTTACAACATGTCGACGGACTGCTCCGCTATCTAGAGGAACAAGACGAAGACGCACAGTTGGCTGAAAAACTTATGCTACGCAAAATTCAATCGCGGATTAAAAAAAGATGTTTCCAAAGGAAGAAACAGAAACAAGTAACCGATTTTTTTAAGAGGTTGTAATTTCTGTACTATTTATGTTTATTGTACTGTATATTGTATTTTACGTCTTATTGTATGTACTGTATAGTATACTGTATTAAATATATTGTTTTTATGTTAAAATAGTTTTTCTCTTTTGTTCTCTCTCAATTTCGGTATTTTTGCGGATTATCCGCGATTTTCGTTATCCATGGTAGTCGCGCCACCCAATTCCGCGGATAATCGGGAGTTTACTGTAATTTCTTTTTAACACTAGTAGAGTAAAAACAGTCAAAATCAAATTGACGGGAAATGAATAAAACTTGGTTAGATACAAGCTAAAACAAGAGCTTACTTAAAAACTAAAAATGAATAAAAAATTCACTTTTCAATTTTGAAATTTGATTATTTAATATACAAATTTAGAAATGAAATTACAAAACTACAAATTACATCAGTACCGGTACACATTTTAATCACCAAATTGAAAAAATCAAGACAGATTTTAAAATTGAAAAAGAAAATACAAATATCCACGAAACTGCTTTGAACAGATGACTTACATTTTGTTTACAAATATTGGTTTCTATTCAGCGTTGGAAACTGCATACTACGGGTGTAACCTTTGGTACATGTTGTATCATCACTTAGCTTTTAATTATATTGTAAATAGTACCATTCCAAAGATCCTGGCAACAAACATCTGTACTGACAAAATTGCATTGTTATCTCTCATTTACATTGCATTAGTCCAACAATTTCTTTATTTAAGGTAAATATGAGAGATAACTGAGAGATCAGCGTTCACAATCTGTTAGTCTGGGTGTTGACCAAGATGTTATTTTTTCCCAAAAAGGGTCACAGTGCAGGAACATTATGAAACTTCAGTTTTAGTACAGTTTGTCTTATATTTATTAACTATGTTACTAAGCCAGTTCCTTGTCAAGGCAAGGTGCCAACCACGGGGGATTCCAGATTTAATGAGCAACAAGTTGGGTTACAGCCCCATTCTATTAAAAGTGTCAATGAAAGGATGGGTTCCTACTGAGTTGTACCTTTTAACTACCAGGTAGTCAACAGTCATTACACATAATTTGAATCTGAGGACTGTTGAAAGAATCATGAGTTCTGCCTTAAGGTGAAGCTACCTTCTTTTATGCTGAGTTTTATATTTTTTTATTTGAGATTAGTAAGTTAATAATATTCAGTTAATAATAAACTTGGGATTGAGGAAAACGCCCGGTCTAATCAAGCCTGATATTTGGTTAGTCATAAATTGTTTCGTTTTTATTTTGTTTCCTATTATTGTATTATATAGCTATACTGTTAGGGTTAGGATAACATTAAATTTAGAGTTAAGGTTTAAGCTATTTATGTTTTTATATTAGTGTTTATATTTTGAAGAATTGGGATTTTTTATTTTAAATTAATATTATTTGCTCATGCGCATATTAAGATTTATTTGAAAAGAAGGAACCTCTAAAACAGGCATTGCCTTAGGAGGTCCTAGTATTTTCTTGAAATATGTAATTTACGAAAGGTTTTGTTCTAGTAGTATAAGTTTTATTTTGTTAACAGAGAATTAAGAAGAAACCTTTTTATGTTTGAATGTAATTATATGTATTTTATGTATATATTTTGAGAAAATAAATATATTCTTATTCTTAAAAAAAAAATAATATAATAGAATTGAATATGTTGAATCTCACCTTGAATTTTGATCCTTCAGCACAAACTAACCTTAATGATTTCATTTTAGTTTTTCAAATATTTTGAATATAAATTTCAACGTACATATTAGTGTTATACACATGTAGGTGGCGTATGTAGGAAGGCCATAAACTTAATTCCTTTTGGAATAGTTAAATGATTTATATATTGTTAGGAACTTAAAAACTAAAGAAATATAAATTCTATATAAAGATCTGACAGAAGATTCATATATTAGAAGACTTGTATTCTAGGTTTAATTTGAAATTGTTCATAAGAATATTTCATCAGATAAAAACTATATAATTTTGTTCAATAGGTTTTGGGCCTTTGCCGTGGGCACTAACTGCTGAAGTGTTCTCTCCAAATGTGAAGGGAGTTGCGTCTGCGTTCACCTCATCTTTTGTCTGGGCAGTCGCCTTTGTACTCACAAAGCTTTTCCCAATACTGGCAAACGCATTAGGAACATTTACATTATTTTGGGCATTTTCACTTTTCTCTTTGGGAGCAATTCTATTTGTCATATTTCTAGTTCCAGACACAAAGGGTCTATCATTGCAAGAGATACAAGATCTGATAAGTAACTATTCCACAGCAACTCATACACCTGATACCCAATCACAAATTAGATAGTATAACTTGCCATGGTGAAATAATTAACTATTTTTATACATTTAAAAATGTATTATGGAACATTTTTAATTTAATATAGAACTTTTTTCAATTTTAGTAACAGGAGAAAGGACAAAATGTTATGTTGCTAGAAAGAGTTAATGTAATTAATATTTGTCTATAAAATATTATTTTTAAATTTAATGAAAGCTTACTCGATTATTACAATACAATGGGACATTGGTTCAATTATTCCTTGAGCAAGTTTACAGTTTTGTCATACTATTTGAAAGATATGAGTAAATGACACATTGATACATTTTCAGCCCCTTTGAGTCTCCCATAGTTATTGATTTACAGTGGACTGCAATATTGTGATTGAAGATTATGTTTGGTGTAGTTGTACTGTATTATAGTTTACTATTATTTGTTGTTATTTTTATTATACTGTTTGCCGCTATATCTATTGTGTTTATTTTTATTCACAAGAATGATGTTAAGTAATCTTTATATACTTTACAATATTATTGATATTGTGAGACTTAGTTATCAACCCAACATATTTCTTTCATATGGAAACCGTTGTGCAAGACATACATGTGGATCATAATAAATTTTCTAAATATTCATATTTTTTATCACTAGATCTACAGTTCAGACAATGTGAAATACAAATGAATACAGATCTACTGGAATTTGTCATACAAATTTGTTAATAAATATTTTGAAAATGAAAATATTCTACTTTAAAAAGATGATTCATGAATTGTATCTAAACGACATTACTCACTGTGGTTTGATTCCAGTCCCTGTCATACCCAAGTAAAATCTTATACACTGTGTATTGGTATTACATTTCTTATCATTAATTATTTTTTCTTATAAAATTGATTTTTTAATATTATTTCAAATGAAAAAAATCTATGCTAAATTATGTTCAAATTAGTTATGTTGTTTAGTATGTTGAAAGGTAAGTGAAAATTCTTGAAAAAACACAAACAAACAATTACACAATGCATATAAGTGCTTATGTATTTTTCTGTTTTTAAGCAATAAACAAGCTCATGAATTCATTTATATAATGCCCATATTCCTAATCTATCACATGTGCATATTTTTACTGTAAACTCTTTAAATTGTTATTATTTTTAACTTTAAGTGTCCAATGGAGTAATGAGGTCTAGATGTTATATGAAAATTGATACATATGATTATTTATGTTAAATAAATTACATAATGTTTGTTACTATCCATCCCAAATAGTAAGATGCAATATTATGCACTAAAACTTACAAGAGCATATAATATTTATTTGCTGCCAATTAATCTTATAAATATAATGTAATTTGAGAACTTTATGTATATGTATTAAGATCTTTAAAATGATAAATGTAGTCATTAAAAACTAAACCAGTCAAATAAACAAATTCAACTGCATTCATAACTAATTAATTATTTATATCCCAAAATACTATATATTAGTTTATATGTAAACACTATCTTCAAAAAAGAGATATCTATATTAAGTAAATATATACTGTAATGTGTTTACCTTTTTAAACTGAAGTAACAAATGTTCATTCTTTATTTAGTATTCTTAGAATGTCAGAGATAACAAGTAAAGACTAAAGAAGCTTTAAATGAAAGATATCATGAATTACACCATTACCACAACTTAAGCTCCCCTAAGCATATCTTACGCTGGAATATATTTTGGTTTATTTAAACATGGAGTATGATTAGACTATCCCTGATACCTCTGTAATGTACATGTATTCTTTGATCCTGCCTGCCGACCTATTAAAACTTTAAAAAAAGAAAAAACTAACTAAAGAATTGTAAAAAAAACTGTTTTGGAACAAAAAAAGCTTTTTGCTTTCTATTAGAATTCATAGTATGAGACAGTCATAACATAATAAAGGAATATTATTGTTGACCTACATACATAATATAATCCTAATTTAGTTATAAATCACGCAGTGTACACAAATTATATTTTTATTTCAGAATTCTGTATTTTGTAAATTTATTTTTTAACAATATTAAACTAAATAAATTTCTCTTTCCGGGTAAATTTCCTCATTTTTACATTCCACCAATTAAATACAGTAATAATAACGTTATCAATTTGCATATGGTATATATTGAACATATACTTTCTTAAACCGATTTTCTCGAATATACATATACTTTGTCTTGAATTTCCTTTTTTGTTGACATAGTATGTACAATGTTTTCTTCATAATATAATTTAAAGAGCACATATTTGATTCTATGTTTATATTTTTGTCTAAAATCTATCTAATTGTTCTATTCGATTTTGTATTGTCATGTTTTCTGCAACTGATCTTATAGTTTAGTTAAGACATTTAGATGGTAACCTCAACACAGCATTTGCTATGTTATGTGTTTATGTTATTGCTATGTTATGTGTTTACATTACGAGCTAGTAAATTTTATTGTATATAAAAATTTTTTACTTTATATTCTTTGTCAAATATTGTTACGTAAAAATGTTTATTCATGTAAAATGTGACTCGTGGTAATAAAATATTTTCTCTCTTTCTTTTACCATGAAATTCTTATTTCTAGGTTTCTATTTTTCTTGGGACCTAGTACAAATACTTATGATAACATAAAGTAGCGAATGGACATTTAGCTTATTTCATTATACAACTTATAGCAATTTGAATTTCATCAGCAGATTTGTTCTTAGTTTCTGGGACAAAATAATAAATAAATACAATTCCTAAAAAACAAATCAAAGAAAAGAGTCCAAAAGTCACTGCATTCCCAAAGAAGTCAACAGTGGCTATGAAGAATTTAGTGACCAAGAAGGAGAGAAGGTGTGTGTAGAGATTGATGGAGGAGTTTGCCCATTGTTGGGCAGAGCGAGGACAAAGCTCAGCCACCATGAACCATGGGAGACCGCCAAACCCCACGCAGAAACCAATCATATACACACAGAAAGCGAAAACGGGAAGCCATGATTCTGCTTTAGCGATTTCTGGCTCTGTAACAAGTCACATATTGACACTTCTTTTGTTACTAAGGTATATAGAAGTTAGAGTCAACTTAGCCACAAAACAAAGTATTTCTACAAATAGTAGCTTCATATTTAAAAATATACCAAGTAATAAACTTAAGCATTTAGAATTATTTTTTTGTAGCATTATTAGTATTCTTTAAAAAATTACATTAGGAAAGAGATGTGTTTTTAAACAATCACAAGTACTAAAAATAACATTAAAGTTTTAATCATTTTTGCTAACCCTTACTACGCTGTAAGCGCATACATTGATTTTGCTCTAAACGCCATAAGCTCATATACGTGAAATAATTACATAAGTAATATTTTCTAAAAAATGTTTCTAATTTAGTCTGGTAGTGCATTTGGGTTATGGGTGGTGGCTCATGGGAAATGCATTGTGCAACATGTGACCTTTTGTTGGCCTGTCAATCACTACTCTACTGGTTTTTGTCTGGCAGTGTACATTTCCGCTGCACCGCCCAATGCTACAAGCGCATATACACGCAGCTACTGTTGAACAGAACGGTTATCATTGACCGTCAGCTCATCTCTTTGAAACTGTGTATTTAGTTGTTTTTATCATTACTTTAGTTTATTATATGTTAGTTATTTATTAGTTTTAAGGGTCAATATGAATAATCCAGACGATTCTGATTTTGACGATTTTGTGCAAGGTGTACTAAATACATCGTATGCAAGTGCTTTATGTATTTACTTATTTGTTATTATATATGTTGTGTGCAGGCCCTTAATTTCTTTATCAGTTTATGTACACGTAAATTTACTGAATTATAACTTTTTTATTAATAGAAATAATATTTTCTATTAATTCATATAAGTGATATATGCCTGAGGCTTACTTTCAAGTAAAAGTTTGCTTATTTACATATTCATATATAAGAAAAAAAGGTAAAGTAAGCTAATAAAAGTTTCAAAATGTTATCATATCTTTTATTTTCCTATACAGAACAAGAAAAAAATTAGCACTTAAAATATATAATTTTGATTTTTTACAATTAATGTGCGCTTAATGATAAATAGGCATTGGATAAGTGGTGCTTTAAGGGTTAAAACTGTACATCTAGTTTTTTAGAAACCCCCACAACCACCTGGTTGGAAAAGGCCTGCCAATTGTTACAACGCAGCAACGTTGCATTAAGTTTCACCTACCAGGGAAGGCCACGATTACACGGTCCAGTGCACTTGACACCTCAAAGATTAATAAAGTGATACAAAATCAATCAGTATGCATACAATAAAAATAAATGTATATATTTAACTTACTGACTTCAGATACCTGAAACCACTGTTGCTCTAAAGTTTGTATCCCATTTTTAGTTTTGAGATAAAGTTAATTTAGAAAATTGTTAACAGTTTTTCATGCCTCTGAAAAATTTTGAAACTTCGTATATTTGGTCTGAATTAAGCCTCCAGTACTCTCGTGGTAAACTGTAACACCAGTTCACGCGTGCGGACTGCGAGTCCGCTACTAAAAACCATTGGAGTGGCCTCGCCATTCCAGAGCACAGAGTAACACTTGCAACCTGTGAGTTCCTTAATAAATTGTCTAGCAGCGCCATTTGCAGTTTATGCTCTCGTTGACGCTATTAAATAGTGTACATTTTTATTCTTAACTAATTAATGTAAATTAATTAATAGGATAAAGTACTAGGAACCACAGCCATTAAAAATAATTAGTTTTTAAATAATATTGATTTTCGGAAATGCGGACTCTCACTCCACGGTATGCACTGGAGGGTTAAAGTACTTACACGCTATTAAAGTTGTAAAATGATTTGATCATTATTTTAGGTACATAGTGAATTTTCAAACATCACAAGTCATCTGAAAGTTTAACAAATTTTGCATTTTTCTCACTCTAACTACAATTAAAACAAAATTGTTAAAAGGCAAAAATATAAAATTACCACTCATAATCACAGAAATAGATGAGAAAATTTTGATGGTAATTTAGTTTTCCTCCGACTTTTACTTCTCATATAATTGATGTCCATACTCGAGTATCTATACTTTTTGATCTGACAGTAATCTATTGTAAAGTGATGACACAGTTTTGGAAAGTGTAACATTGATGCAATACCGTCCCTATTTACTAGTTGGCATACATAACTTTGAAATTTGAACAATAGTAGAAAAATACAATGTAAGCTGAAAGCTTGCTGCATATTTCGATAATATACTCAAACTCAATATTATGAACGGCGAAGCGTATGGGTACAGCTTGTCTATATATATAAAAGCTATTTACCACTCTTCACAATTTCTCCAAAACTGAACGTCCAATTGACGTGAAATTTTGTATATGAGTTTTTCTTGGCCCCTAGAGGCTCACTAAGAAAGGATTTTCCTCTCCGACCTCAGAACTCCGTCTCACTGGCTCCAAAAATTCCCATGGTATTCTTATGGAGCTATATTAATTGATTTATTTATTTGTTTTTGTTAACAGCTGATAAATAAAAACAAATTGAATAACATTTTTGTAGGCTAAACTTTTAAATTTTTTTCATAACATTTATTTGTATTTACAATTTATTCATAGTTGAACAATAAGTAAATGTGAGGTTAAATGATATAACATGGGTTAACACACGTCCAATGACGTGGCTAACGTAAACGTTGTTTTACATTACAAATAGTTACACAAAATTATAACGTACATTACAAAAATCTTACTGGAAGATTTAATACGTTTCGTCTTTTCAGTCTGTACACAGCGTTACTATTGTCTAAAAGATTCAGGACAAGGTGATTTGGATGATTATTAAATTTTTCTAAATATCGACTGCTAAATTTAGTAATTTCGGTCTTGACAAAAGGAATGTTTGAGTCTTGATGGATGATGGTGTTATTACTGTAAGAGGGTGCTTGAAGTATGTTTCGTAGTGTTTTTGACTGAAATCTTTGGATGATATCTATGTTGCTGTTTGATGAACATCCCCACAGTGAAATTCCATAAGTCCATATGGGTTTTAAAACTGTTTTATAGAGGAGAAGCTTATTTTCTAATTATAGTTTTGATTTGCCGTATAGTAACCATGCCATTTTTCTATCTTTGGTGTTCAACTGAAGCCTTTTTTGCCATATGTGCGAGCGCCATGTCAATCTCCTATCTATGTGCATTTCCAGATATTTGACTTCTGTAACTTGAGGCAACTGAACATTGTCCAATGAGACTTGGGGGCATGTATGAGGTTTTAGTGTGCAAGTGAGATGTGGTGATTTGGTTTGATTAACTTTTATGTTCCATTTATTGAGTCAATTGGACAGTTCGTGTAGACTTAATATTTGAGATGCAACAACTGGATCTTCATGGGAAACGAAGAAAGCTGTGTCGTCAGCGAATGTTGCAACCGTTACTCCTGGGTTCGCTGGAAGATCGGCTGTGAATAACGTATATAATACGCGCCCAAGCACACTTCCTTGAGACACTCCTGATTCAATTCTTACCAAGGGAGAATATTTATTCTGATATTTAATTTGGAAGAACCTATTTTCCAGATAAGACTTGAGTAAGTTGTAGTACGAATGTGGCAATGAAGATTTTATCTTGAAAAGAAGGCCATGATGCCACACTTTGTCAAAAGCTTGACTAATGTTAAGAAAAGCTGCCGAACAGTACTTTCCAGTCTCTAAACCCTGGCTTATAACATTTACAATCCTATGTACCTGTTTTAAGATTGAATGACATTGACGGAAACCATACTGGTAGTGTGGGATAGCGTCAATTTCATCAATCACAGGCTTCATTCTTTTAAGCAAAAGCTTCTCAAAGACCTTAGACATCAATGGAAGAAGGCTGATTGGCCGATATGATGTAATTTCATGAGCAGGCTTGCCAGGTTTTTGTATTAAAACTATGTTCGCCACTTTCCATTGAGAGGGATAGTACTCCAATCTTAAAACTATGTTAAAGATCATTGTTAGCAAAATAAAACCCTTTCTAGATGGTTCTTTTAAAATTCTGACTGTTATCAAGTCATATCCTGGTGCTTTATTTGGACTAATTTCATTAAGTATGGCGTTTTTTACTTCAGATGGCTTAAAACTATCTATTGGAAAGCTCAATTGAGTCGGAGAGTTCAGGAATTCCAAAATATCGTCATTTCCGATAAGAGGATTTTGGTGCAATTTGAAAACATTCCGAAAATGTTCAGCAAATACCTCAGCCTTTTCTTCATTAATTTTGGCCCAGGTGCCATCCAGTTTCAGAAAACAAAAATCGTTAAACCATTTGTCTTTTATAGATTTTATCAATTTTTTTAGTTGCTAAGAGGCTCTGTTCAGATTTGTTTTATCGAATTGATTCCTTGAATTTTGCCAAATTCTTCGCAAACGCCGTTTTTCTGCCAATTTCTTCCATACAATTATGGATAATTTACATTGTTTGTAGGCTTTTGTGGAAGACTGGGCGTTGCTTTCCAAGCCGCTTCCTGTAGGGATACGTTAAATAATTCAATTGCGTCATCAATATTTTCATAGGTTTTCAGTGGAATATTAAGCTTAGATATTTCATCAAATTCATGATAAAAAATCTAAGATATCTGGAATTTTGTGTGGGTCACTAGGCCAGTATGTAGGTTCCCCTGTCGAAATAGCGTCCATATTAAAATTATGAATTGTTTGTAGTAACTGTCGACCTCTAGGATTGTTAAGCCATGATCCCCACATTTGATGCTTAGCGTTGAAGTCTCCGCCAGAAATGAACCAAGGGCCCAAGGCGTTAAAGAAATCGTTAAATTGCACATTGGTCATGTTTTGTCTTGGTGGGCAGTATACTGAAGATATTGTCAGAGGACCAGTCCAATCTTCTACAACAATACTTGAAGCCTGAATGTGGTCAAACTGGTAACTTGGAAGTTCATAATGCTTAATAGTGTTTTGTATCAAAATAGCAGAACCACCATGAGCAGTGTTATCTGGGTGATTTGAACTATGAATTGAAAAATTAGGAATTTTAAAGAAAGTTAAATCAGTGAAGTGGGTTTCAGATATTAATAGTATATCTAGCTTGTAAGTTGATATGAATAATTGTATTTCTTGATTATGTTTAATCAAGCCGTTGGCATTCCATTCTGATATTCTGAGAAAATTATTCATTTTAATTTAGAAATAACTGTTGTTAACAGGGTAATGAGGGTTCCAACCTGTTGAGTTTGCTGTGTTAGGAGGGTTTCAAATTGTTAAAAAACAGAATTTATAACCTGTATAAGGGTTGGTAATTCATTACCTGTGGAGGAATTTGGCCCATTTTTTGTTGCTTGAGCATAAAATACTGACTCATTCACGTGCTTATTTTCATGTGTAGTGGGAGGCAATGGTGTCTCAGATTTACTGATTATACCATTTGTTGTATGTGAGGTAAGAGATTTTTGTCTCAAAGGTGGAAATATCTTTGTTATTTTTAGCTGGCTCTAAATCTACGAAAAACATACCTAAGGGATGTTTTTCGTAGTTTATTTTGGCACTACGAGCATTTGAAACGTTCCTTATGTTGTGTCTGTAAGCATTAATGGTAGTGATAATGTCAGCAGGATCCGTTGAATAGTGCATATTTTTTAAAACTGTACGGAAAGCCCTTTCTTGTTTTAATTGAAATGGGAGGAAGCCAACATTCAGCTCTGAAAGTTTTCTGACTATTTTACGGTAGACATGAGATGTAAGAGGAGTGATCCTTATCTTATTGTTGGGTAAACATTTGTAAAAGTATTCATCTCTGGTTATAACTGACTCAGTAACTTGTACCATTTTAGTTACATTTTGAACATCTGTAATAAAAATTGGGGGTGGTTTAGGCTCCTTTTTGGCCTCGTTAGAAAACGTATCTTCCATGGTATTAGGGTCTTCCTCAGCCAGAATGGTAAAGTTATTAGATATTGGTATATCTATACTCTTGTTACCTGAATTGTCAGAAGAGTTAGGTCGACACTTTTTCTGGTCACTGCCAGTATTAGGATTAGAGTACATTCTCTTATTCTTTTGGGACACTACTTGCCAAGGGACGTCATCACTTTGGTCAGATGCTTGTGGAGAAGTACGGAAGTCAGATGAAGTAGGAGTTGAATTGGTTTTGTGTTGATTGAGTGAGTAATTGTGTTCATTATAAGACTGAGTGGTCACAGTTTTCGCACAAAATGAATTAGACGTACGTGGAAGTTCGTTCATTGTAAGAAAAATAGCCTAACCTAGGCTAAATGTAAACAAACGCTGAAAACAACTATCTAATTACTAGAACACTTTTAAATCAAATAAATAATAACAAAGAAATGCCTAATTAAACTACATTTTGAACACTTATTACAAAATAAACGAGAAAATATAATTAAAATAAAAAATTATTCAGGAAAAATTACAATGCACTGTTACGCACAAATAAACACAGCTGTTTTTACCTTTAAAATTAAAAATAATTAAGTACAGTAGTTAATAATTATGCATAACATCAGCTTTCTAAATTGGATATACATTGGATTCAGTGGAAACTGGAAGCTTGCTACATATTTTGATTATATAATCAAACTCATTACTATGACTGGCGGAGCTGGCGGGTACAGTTAGTAATTTATATAATCCATAATCAAATTCTTCTTCAGAATATGAATTTGATTTTTTTCAAACCAAGCTTAGGAAGGGAGTGGGTAGTTGGATGTTTCACCCAACCCAACTGTCCTTTAGGTTGGGTCCGACAGATATCATGATCATGGGGGCCGACAAATCGGAACATGTATAGAGCCCTTTAGTATCTTACAACATGTTTAAAATACCACACAATACAAATTTATTACAGTAATAGTACAAAAGGTTCCTTCATAATTCTCTCAGGTCTGAGGATGATAAAACAGGTTTACTGAAATCACCATAATATTGTACTAAAATTTTAATAAATTTTTGTTGAGTTATTTACTTATTTTTAATTTTGTGTACAGAAAGTAACCTTGGTATTGAGGGCGATAACCAGTCTATAATTGAAATTAATGTAGTTAAATAGATAACATGCTTCTCAAATACCTTTTTGTATTTGAGAAGGATGTCATTGTTTATTCATTCTATGTCAACAATTTTTTTATTACGTTCAATGTTTGTGCCATACTTACAATAAATAATATCCAAATTTAAAATTTACTACAGCCACTACAATCACTGAAATTTAAATATTTTTAATTTGACACCATTTATTTTTTAAACATAAAAATTAATCTTAATGATAGAAATAGATTTTTGTAAAAGTAAGATATTCTTACTTGATTTATTGAAGTATAGAGTTTTAATAATTATATACAGAATGATGTTATAGGCTAAAAGCTAATTATTTGAAGTTTTGTTTCTCCAAGAACCCACACAGCTAGTAAGTCAAAAACAGTATCGTTTCACCAAGGTTGGAAGTTAAAAATCAAATATCCTGATGCTAAATTATGAAAGTTCCATTGGAAGCCAATAATAAATTACTATTCAACAAGTTTGATCTTTAGTTTCAATAATTTCAGGAATTAATTGATCTTAACTCTGCTGTGTTCATATAAATTCAAAGTATTTTGATGGATAACATTTCAAAGTAGGGTTTTAAAAGAAACTCATTTCATATATAATCATATATATATTTCTTTTGATGAAAAATAAGTTTAATAAAGACAAGAAAATCCTTATCAAATCTAATATAAAATGTTACATACATAAATGTGATTGTTTTCTTGGCATGTAAACTGGTATTTATATTTCATGTATTACTGGACAAAATATTTTGAGAATATTGGGTGATCAAACACATTCTAGATTTTATCAACATGCAATGTTTACCACTCTTATACCACTCCCATCTGAATTAGAGCCTGAATTTCTTCAGCCGATTTACATTTAGTTTCAGGAACACAGAAATATATAAAAAAGATTCCCACAACACAGCTAAGAGAAAAGAACCCAAATATTATTCCGCTTCCAACAGTATTAGTAAAAATTATGAACATTTTCAGAACAACAAATGAAAGAAGGAAGGTGTATTCAACAATACAAGACAATGCCCAAGACTGTGCTTCCTTGGGAACTAGTTCTGCTGCCATAAACCAAGGCAGAGAACCAAATCCCACAGTGAACCCAACAATATAGACACATATGACTAGGAGAGGCACCCATGACCAAACTGGATCAAGTGTTAAGGCTGAAACACCAACAAAATTAATTTTAGTTGTATAAAAGGTTAACAAATTTTAATGATATGCCTATAAAATAATGAACTTTATTAAAGAATGAAATTGAGTATTAACACTTAAAAATAGCTTCAATTTTTTTTAAGAAGCGTATTTATAAACAAAAATTATGAATCAACATATTACTTATCTTTCCTGTTGCCATGTACCAGAATCATGAACCCTGCACCGTACAGTCTGAAGCATTAGCCACTGAGCAACAATACCATCACACTAAGTTAGGATTATAAAAACTCAACGAAATGAGTATTCCAGGATTACATAGGTACCATGAATGATGTATTATGATATGAATGTTAAATGTTATTATGAAATGTTAACCCTTTGGGGACTAAATGACTATATAACTTGTATGTCTTTGGGATGATACGCAGATGTTCGAGAATGTTTTTAATGTCTGGAGCCAGCTGTTAAAATATAATGTCAATGAAAAGATCTGACAATAAAGCCTTGTTCACACTAGGCTAGTAATTTAGTCGAGTGGCGAGTAGTTTAGTAACTAAACATGTCCGAACACAATAAATTTAGTAGAGTTGTTTTGTGAATTATTTAGTAGAGTCAATCCATTTTATTCTATTCCAGACGGTCGAATAGCTTCCCCCACCACTAGCCACTAACTACTGGCTCATCATCTAAACAGTCCAAATACCTGGTTTTAGTCGAGTTCATTAGTTGCCTCAAGAATGGCGTTTTTCACTGGAGCGAGGAACAAAAACAAACAAATGGAGCAATTTTTTTTTTATTTTAGTAAAATATAAATAAATAACATTTATTTTATAAAATAAAATAAAAATATTAGGTTTCTTTCTATTTATTACACAAATGCCTTCCTCTAACTATTCTAAAATACCAAGTAATAAAAGGTTTATCAGTTTGTTTATTTGGTTGCGTCGAAGGAGATATCGAAGTAAATAATACAACTGGAACGCTAAGCATGAGTTCACGAAAACGCGCCTTTACGGCAGCCTTCTCCCACCACCATAATGGACCCAGCGGAAATGAGCCAATTCATCGAATGGTGCGCGAAGTTGTTAACTCGCTCCTAGCCTTCAATAACACATATTAAGTACAATGATATTTATATATTCGGAATCTGCCTTAAATGCAGAATGCAATTGTATAAATACATTTTAATTTTAATTAGAATTTCAATAGTTAAAAAGAGTTAAGAATTATCACAATGTGACATTAAAAAGTTAGTATGGGAGGAAATGTTTACGCCAGAAGAAAACTTTAAGCGACAAAACTGTAGTTAAAGATATGATATTCAACATGTGATCAAGCAATTTACAATAAAGTGCAGATATTTTGCAGTAGAGTGATTATAGCGCGACGAGCGCGAGAGGGTTGGTAGGCCTGGTTGGTCTTATTGGATGCTAGAAATTAGTGCTCTACATTTTAAGTTTTAAATATAAATATTAACTGTTTTAATTTTCTTGGGACTATGTCGGTGCTTGAACCGAATCATGACGGACCGTTTGCATGTTTCGCTGTCTAAACTACTCAACTGTAAGTAGTTAATGTTGCACTGTAACTAACAACTGGGCAAGAGAATTCCGACAAACAGTGTTTAGGGTGTGTCGTAAAGCAGCAGTTTTGAGTACTGCGCATCGCTACTGAGTTGCTCTATCAGGGATACCACCCTTTCCGCTGGCAGCTGAATATCCCCGACTAACTGATGTGATGGTGTTGCACCTTGAACGTCTAGGCAATTAGACACGCTTGACAGCATTCTACGGCGCCTGCATACTCCACGCGGCACACTACTATCACACCTGAGCCTCCGGACTGCCGCTTTATTGTCACGGCTACCTACATTTGCGAGTTGGGTGTTTTGAACACTATTGCATTGACTTTTCATCATGTATTGTATTGTTGAATTAGCCTATGTAAATAAATGTATTGTGTACATTAACACCTTGTTAGCAGTTAACTAGACTCAACAGCTTTGTCACAATTTCATTAGTTTGTTTTTATTTTAAATTACAATCATGGAATTTCCTGATTTTAACCTGCTTGAAGATTGTGATCTAGAAAATAAGATGGTTAAATTATCATCAGAATTAAACACTTTAGCTGTTAACAACCCTGAGGTTGATATTAATAATCTTACATATGAGTTATCAGGCCTTATGCAGATTTTTGATGATTTTTTCGTAGAACGAAAAGCTATTATTGAAAAAAATATTGATCTGGATAGGGAATTAAATTTATTAATGGATCACTTTAATTCATCTAAGTCACTAATGAAAATTGAAATGGATAATTCTTTTAAAATCCAAGATGCTATTGTTGAAGAGAAAGAATCCCTTGCACGGGAACTGTTTAATGTGAAAGATTCTTTGCGTGATCTAAAAATTAAATATAATAATGCAATCTCTGAAAACAAAACAATGAAATCTATAGTTGCAGATTTGGATTCTTATGTTTCCAAAAGCTGTATGGACAAGGTTGTCAAAGAAAATAACGATCTAAAAGACAAGATCTCATCTAGCCATTTTAATATTGCTACACTTAAAGACCAGTTAAACAACCTTGTAGATAAGAACACTGATATGTCCTTTAAGCTTAACCAATACACTGTACAACTTAAGGAATTGCAGTCTAAATCTTGGAGTACTGATAGATGGTTAGACGACAACGTACTTAAGGCTTACTTTGATGGTTTTATGAATCACCCCTCTGCCATCACCAGCAAGGCATTATTCGTGGGGCCATCTATCAGTGAGTTCCTTAAGAACGGTCAGAAAGACGATATAGACAGTCAAATCAATGAATTAGATCTTAAGTACTATAACTATGTATTCTGTTGTGTATGTAACAGCAGCCAGCCGGACATAGAGGACAGTGCTACTCACTGGAGCCTTTTATTCCTTGACATGACAAATCAGTTTGCTTTCCATCTTGACTCCATATCAGGCTTAAATTCTAAATTCGCATGGCAACTGGCAAGCAACTTGAATCTTAGCAATAACCGTTGTTTTGAAGTGCCGTGTGTACAGCAAAATAATAGTTTTGAATGTGGTCTGAACGTGCTTATTAACTCGATGATTATACTAAATGGTTACTGCCATGTAGAGCCTCGCTCTCGACAACCTTTCCCTGATTGGTTTTGTAGGTTTTCTGACAGCTCCAGTCGTATTGCTGAACCTCACTGTTCGTCAAAGGCTATTCAGGAACACATAGCAGTAAGTAGTCAGACCGCCAGCCGTTACGCAGTAGGGAAAAACCTATGTAGTATGGACAAGTTGTCGATAAAAGTAAAAATACCCCTAGAAAAAATAACTAGCACATCTTGGGAAACTGTTAAGCATAAAAGTAAGTCGAATAGTAAATGTGAATCTGAAAAGTCCAATGTACCCATCAGTAACAGGTTCTCTGTGTTGACAACCTTACCTGAAAGTGTAAGTGCTGCCGGAAATGCGGTATCTCGGATTACAGGTGTAACAGTTAAAAAACATAAAAACATCCCGCAAAAACAATCCAAACATGTTATAAATAGTAAGTCTATTTCTAATTTATCTACCAGTTCAAATCCATGGAAAGTGTGTAAAAATCCATCCCTTCCCGCCCAAAATCACCCTGCTAGTCACCCAAAGACAAGACCTAAAAATACCAACGCATCCTATGTACCTGACAATTCAGTCTCTCCATGTCAGTCTCAGTGTAAAAAATCTAAAGTAGTAATATTCGCTGATAGCCATGGACGCTTCCTGAACAATTTGCTTCAAAATAAACTTGGTGGAGAGTATGAAGTGGTTTCCTATATCAGGCCAGGTGCCCGAATAGGCCAGGTCCTGGATGGGCTACATCGAGAAGCTCTTAGTTTAAGTTCAACTGACTGTGTTATTATTATTGCTGGTACAAACAATATTGTGAACGGATGCTGTAATGGCATTGTTGAGGAGTTGAGCGGCGCTATTATTCCGGTTTCCGCGCCGAGGGTGCTGGTGGTGGAGTTGCCTCGTAGGCACGATGATGCTACACTGGATTCACTCGTAAGAAATGTTAATACTGAACTCCATGACCGGCTCTATCGGTGGGGGAATGTGGCTTGCGTGTCGATCGGCTCTTTGACACGAGGTCTATACACCAGACATGGTATGCATCTCAACATGCGCGGTAAAAAGCGTCTTGCTGTCGTGCTGTCGGATGCCATTTTTGGTGAAGTGTCCGTCCGGCAACCAATTAATGCTCCTCTTACACCTCAATACCCCTCCATCAGTTTTAATCCACCTTCTAATAATTTTCTTAAGCGGGCCAGAGTAGCCTTCGGCAAGAAGGTAAATAAACCAAAATGCAAAACTTTTTATAACAAACATTTTTTAGCTCAACCCCACAATTTATTAGAGATACCCTGGAGGAATTACCTCAGCAAGAGTCTGGACGCCCCGCGAACTGCCTTAAACTAGCTCACCAAAATATTAGGGGTCTGGCATCGAAGATAGAGCAGTTGAATTCGTTTATTTATGTAGAGAACCCAGATATTATTTGCTTGTCAGAACACTCACTAAAATCCCCAGAAGTTGAAAACATCATATTGGAGGGTTATGTATATGTAACAGCCTATTGCAGGCCATCGCTTAACATGGGGGGAGTGGGAATCTGGTGTAAAGCTGAAGTAACTTCCGAAGTGATAGATGTGACAGAATTTTGTATCGAAGGCTACTGTGAGCTTGCTGCGGCATTACTGCAGTCAAGACAGGGTAAGAAGCTGCTGCTGGTGGTGGGTTATAGGCCACCTACAAACCAGCATGATATATTTTTTGAAACACTGTCAAATTGCCTTGAAAGGAATATGAGGAAGAACTGTACGACCATTGTGGTGGGGGATTTTAACATTGATTTGGCAAGGGACTCGTTTTTAAGACATAGATTTGTTACCATTATGGCCAGTTTTGGTTTACAGAACCTAGTCACCTCGTACACTAGAGAGAGGTTACAGTCTCGAACTCTAATAGACCATATATTCTCTGACGATATTTCAATAAAGACTGAAGTGGTAGTGTCAGCGTTGTCAGACCACCATGCACAGACAGCTGACATCCCCCATCAACCAGTAACGAAGCCTTTACGATTGAAATCCAGATATGGTAGAATTTTCTCTAAAGAAAATAAGCAGCTTTTCAGAAATTTGCTTAATAAAGATGAGTGGAACGATATGTATAAACCAGCTGATTTCAATGATAAGTTTGATGCATTTTATGCCCAGTTAAAGCAACACTTTGAAGTATCGTTCCCAAAAAAGCTGCTTAAGATCAAAGATATGAAATCTCATAGAATTAAACTAAGCAAAGAAATATTTGAGCTAAAAGAGAAGGTGACTGATCTGTATATAACAACGAAAGATCTCCCTTCTGATAACTTTATGAGGCAGTATTATCTTAGAACAAAAAACAAGTACAGGAAAGCAATACATCAGGCCAAGGCTGAGAATATAAAAAAAAGAATTGAAAGGTCAGATCAGAAATCGAAAGCTATATGGGGTATAATAAATGAAAATAAAGCACCGTCGAAGAAAACAAATTCAATATCAGAGTTTTGCATTGAAAAAGATGATGGTGAGCTAGTTTACGACCCTGGTGACATTGCTAACATACTCAGCAGTTTTTTCAATAATGTTGGAGAAAATAAGAAAACATCTCAGATATGTTCACCACACAGGATAATCCAGAATGGCACGTCAATAAGCAGAGAATCCCTTTTTTTATTACCAACGTCAGAGGAAGAAGTAAGCTGTGCAATAAAATCATTAAAAAGTAAGAAATCAGCTGGTAATGACGAAATACCTGACATTTTGATAAAAGAAATGAACGAGTGTCTAGCTGGCCCTATAAGTTACTTGATAAACGAGTCTTTTGTAAGTGGTCTGTTTCCTGACGCACTGAAGCTTGCCATTGTAAAACCTATCTTGAAGAAAGGCAACAAGTTTAAGTGTGACAACTACAGGCCAGTTTCCATTCTCCCCACCATATCGAAAATCTTTGAAAAAATAACTCTAAACAGATTGAGTAGTTTTTTAGAGAAACACAGCATTCTATGTGAAAACCAATTTGGCTTTGTGAAGACAAAATCAACGACCAATGCTATATTCTCTCTACTACATAATGTAGTTAGAGGATTGGATAGGAAAAACCACTGTGCTGGCCTATTTTTTGATTTAAGCAAGGCCTTCGATACAGTCAACCATACCTTGTTGTTAAATAAAATGGTTCACATCGGAATACGAGGCCATGCTCTAGAATGGTTTTCGTCTTATCTTCAGGGTCGGAGGCAGTTCGTGGAAATATCCGCGGTGAACACCGCGGGTTTTCAACTGCGTCACTCCTCTGCTGTGACCACAGTAACTAGTGGCGTCCCCCAGGGGTCTATACTCGGCCCAATTCTGTTTTTAATTTTTATTAACAATCTTCCAACGACAGTAAAAACTGCCCAAGTTTGCCTTTTTGCTGATGACACTTCCCTCTCACTGTCCGCTCCTTCTCGAGAACAATTGGAAATCAATGCTCTTCTAGAATCTAATAACCTCCTTCAATGGTTTGAGGATCATTCACTTAAAGTCAATTCATTAAAATCACATCTCATTAAATTTCACCTTAGTTAAAACTCGTCTGATTTTGACTTTGGGTTCAGTGTTTTCCTTAGAGACACAGAACTAGAATCATCGGAGACTGTGAAATTCCTGGGTCTAACTATAGACGATAAATTGAGTTTTTATCCACATATTATGAATGTATCCAATAAAATGAGCACTGGAATCTTCATATTGAGGAATCTGGCAGGGACGGTGGGCCCTGAGGTCCTTCTCACTGCCTACTACGGATTGCTGTATCCTCATCTTGTGTATGCAGTTCCCGTGTGGGGTGGGGAGTCTCGGAGGACGCTATTCTTGTTTAGATTGCAAAAAAAAGCAATAAGGGTGATATTTTCATTAAAAAGGCGTGACTCTTGCCGTGAATACTTCCGAACGTTTAACATTCTTACCTTCCCTTCAATTTTTATTCTAGAAACCCTGAGCTTTGTTAAACAAAATTTCCACCATTTTTCAACAGCTTCTAATCATATTTACAACCTCCGCAATAACCACATGATTAACATTCCGTCTCATTCTACTTCTTTTTTTAAACGTAACCTTCTATACAATGGAGTAAAACTCTTCAATAGCTTGCCAATTGCACTGAGGATGGAGTCCGATAGCACTAAGTTCCGGCGTCAGATAAAAACATACCTCATTGATAAATGCCATTACAGCGTCAAGGAATATGTGGCTGGCGGTCATGTAGAATAGTTCCGACATTCTTCATTAAGGTAAATAAGTTTTATGTATTTTTAGTTTTCTTATTTGTAAATATTTTAAAATACAAACATTGTGTATAGTTAATACTGACTTTGTAAAATTATTTAGATATATATACTCAATGTATAATATTGACTTGGCAAATGCAAGATATATTGTCAATTGTGCCCAATAAATGATTGATTGATTGATTGATTTGATTTTATGTCGCACCAACCTCCTCAGTCCAGCAATTCTTTAAAATGTTTTTGCTACTCGATCATTGTAAAGCTAAATTAATGTTAACTTTTTTAATATTTGATTTTATTAGGAATAACTCTTAAGAACTAACAGATTTCAAAGAAAATGTCTTGTATTATATTTGCGGCTTTGTTGTGCGGAAGGTAGATAAAGCCGTTGACTGTGAAGAATGTTCTAAATTACTGTAAGACAATTCTGGGATTAATTCAAGCTTTTCAAAGTTCACTTCTTTTGTATCTAATGGGAAATTGTTTTATGTTACTAAGGAAGTTTTTAGGTTAGTAAATTATTTATATATTTTGTTTTTGCAAAATAAAAATTCACCTAAGTTTAGTTCTCATAGATGCATTCTATCGGCATGTATGAAATTTCAAGGAAATTGTTTACAAACCATGTTTCAAGCAATGGCATTTCTGACGAAAGTCACGCTTAAAAACTAATGGAAATGATAGGGACACTGTTTTACAAAACAGTTTGTTTCTCCAATGCTAGAAACATCATGAATGTATGTAATAAAAATAAGTTAGGTGTAAAACAGAAGTTCAAGAAATTGGTTTTATTTCAAAACATGTAATCAAACCTTTGTACTGTATTTAAACACGATTGTGGAAATTAAAACATATTCTTAGAAATACTGTTTGGTATTATTAACCCTTTTCTCTTGTATGTGATATTAATTTTTTTAAATATACGAAATAAAAAAGGGACTCTAACACTTTTTTTACTAATCGTAAACACTCCTATTGTTGATCAAAACACTTCTATTGTTAAGGAACACTCCTAACAATTCGATTTGTAAATGTATTACTAAATTGTTTGCTATTGCCTTTACCTTAAATACTTCCTAGGTTTAGTATTTATGACCTTATAAATTACTTGCTCTGAACATTTTTATTTGCTATTTCTCATTAAATACCAAACAAAGCAGATAGTAAACGATTCCTTGTTAACAAATGGGGATTACCAGTCCCTGTATATGTAGTATACAACTTGTATTTTATTGCACTTACCCTATTGTATAGACGGCCAGGAGCGTATTAACAAACACGTGCATGGATTGAGAAACTGACTCATCTGCGTTGGGTCCATCATTGTGGTGGGGGAAGGCTACCGAAACGGAGCGCTTTTTATCCGTCAATTCCTACCTACCCAGTGTTCCAGTTGTATTATTTACTTCCATGGTCGGAGAGCGTTCATCTATAAAATGCAGAACTCACTACTTTTGTACTATACTCGACTGCTAGTGCGAACGATTTTTTGGGCAGTAGCGAGCATTTTAGCTACTAAAGCACTCTCTACTCGACTAAATTTCTAGCCTAGTGCGAACAAGGCTTAATAGATAGAGAGTTAATTTTAACAGACGAATCTAACAGTATTAACAAAATAATTCATGCTATAATTTTTTTATTTTCAATCCGATTGTTATAATTTTGTCTGTGTTTGTAGGTGATTGAAGTTTAGACTTCAATAATACAGTTTCCTACAAGTAAAAAAGTGTTTTGTTTACGAGCAGTAAGCGTACAAAACAATTTAAATACTTTTTTTGACGAAATATAAATATTAAAAAAATATTAAATGACATTTGGTCATTTATTCTGATAAAGTATTCAATTAAAAATATTCTGGTCAGTGAAGTACCCTTGTATCTTTATTAGAACATATTTAATTAATAAATGTACTGTTAAAAGACTTGTGTTTCTCCAAATTTTCAGCCTAAATATTTTACACGTCGCACTTGAAAAATGAGGGGAAAAAGTTAGTTTTTCTTTTTTTTTATCAGTCCTCAAAGGGTTAAAAAGTTAATTTATTTATAAAGTAAAAACATTGATTTTACTATACATTTATATAGTAAAATCAATGGTAAAAGTAGGATCAACAAAAATACTCTCAGCCACTTAATTTGAAAATAACAACATCTGTTTACATACAACTCTTGCCTATCTACCTCAGATTCAACACTTGTCTCTCTACTCACACTCTTCTATTGTCTATCAACTAACTTACATCAGACACAACGATTCACTATGTACATAAAGACACAAATCTTGCCTATTTATTCAGCCTTCTCAAACTACTTTAGTAAGCTATATTAATTTACAAGTATCCCATTTGAAGTCAGAAATGGAGTTTCAGTGTACTTTATCAACACTTATTGCTGCTGAAAATCTCAAGGGAAGAGATGCACTTAGACGATATAATAGTATGTGGTCATAAACAACAAGAGCATTTACAAAATTTGAGACTGTTCCTTAAAACTATATCAAAATATATTTTAACATTAAATAAAGAAAATAATTTTTTATGAGTAATAAAAGTCTTCTAGGTTAAGCCATCAGTCAGAAATACATTCAACCAGATCCCAGCTATCTTAAATCACTGAAAGACATGCATATTCCTTCATATACTTCATCATTATCCTGACCACTAGGAATGTTCCCCTATTATGCTCAGTTTATTTTCAATTTTGCAGAAAAAGTTCAGTATATAAACAGGAATGAGTTTTCATTGAATGAAAAAGATGTTAATTCTTTTTAGCAGTTTAAATAAGATATCAATAACCCGGCAGTACACACGTAACATTTTTTTACACCAGTGCACGCGTGCGGATTGTAAGTCTGCAAAAACATTGTCTAGCAACGCCATTTCCAGTGTACTAACATGTTTATACTCACATTGACGCCATTAAATAGTGTTCATTTATATTCTGAACTAATTAATGTATTTATTAAGAGTATAGGATAAGGTACCCCAGCCATTAGAAATAATTAGTTTTTATATAATACTAGGGGACACCCCTGTACGCTTCGCGTGCCAACCCCGACGCTCGCTGTGCTCGATACTTTTTTTACTGTGCCTCGGCATGTGACTTTTGACTATAAACTGATTAACTGTATAAAAATCAGTTATTACATTTATTTACAGTATCTCACTGACACTTCTTGCGTTGCTAGCTATTTATTAGTATAAATACCCATTGATATTACTTAGCTTATTTCAAATGTTTTCATTTCATTTATTTTTGCTTAACAGCTGAAAATTAAACTCTTAATGCATCAATAGGATAATATCAAACATACAAAATAAACAAATTTGTTTATTTTCAAAACAGCTGTTATTAATTTACTATGCTATCCTTATGGAACAATCTTTTTGGAGTGGTGTCTACCCTTTAAGAATATTTTATCAAGATGAAAATACTTTAGTTGTCCTATTTAAGACCTAAAGAACAGTGTACTAAATTTCAGCTCTCTACCTACGTGGGAAGTTGAAGAATTAGTGATAAATGAGTGAGGGCTTTGCCTTTTATATATAGAGATTAATTATTCAGAAAAACGGACTCTCAGTCTGTGACGCGTGCATTGGAGGGTTAATCTTTTGTTTACTCTAAAGACAATGATGCTACTTAAAATTTACAAATGGATGATTCAAACTTTGTTATTTGTGCTGCCTTGTCTCGAAATGGCCTACCTACAGCTTTCTTCTCTAGATCTCTTCATAAATCTGAAAAAAAAAAACTATTTTTCAGTAGAAAAGGAATCTTATGCCATTGTGGAAGCCTTAAAACGATGGAGGCACTATATTCTTGGAGGACAATTTCAGCTAATAACTTATCAACACTCAGAGTAATTCATATTTTACATAAGCATCAAGGAAAGATTAAAAATGAAAAGATGACGTGGTGGAGGTTTGAACTCACATGTTTTTAAATATGATATAATTTGAAAGCTTGGTAACGAAAAGGAAAACAACAGCATTAACCCTCCAGTGCACACGTCTCAGACTGAGAGTCCATATTTCTGAATAATTTATCTTTATATAAAAAGGCCAAACCCTCACTCACTTATCACTAACCCTCCAACTTCCCGTGTAGGTAGAGAGCTGAAATTTTGTACACTGTTTCTTTAGGTCTTAAATAAGACAACTAAAGTATTTTTATCTTGATAAAATACTCCTAAGGGGTAGAAACCATTCTTAAACGATTTTTCCATAAGAATAGCATAGTAAATTAATAACAGCTGTTTTGAAAATAAACAAATGTGTTTATTTTCAAAACATTATCCTATTGATGCATTAAGAGTTTAATCTTCAGCTGTTAAGCAAAAACATATGAAATGAAAACATTTGAAATAAGCTAAGTAATGTCATTGTGCATTTATACTAATAAATAGCTAGGAACGCAAGAAGTGTGAGTGAGATATTGTAAATAAATGTAATATTGTGATTTTATGTTACACAGTTAATCAGTTTGTAGTCAAAAGTCACATGCCGAGGCCGAGGTGTTTAGTACATTAATTAGATCAGGAATACAAGAAAATATTTCAAAATTAAGTTTGTTGCATGAAGCACTTTGTCATCCAGCCAAACAAGGATTTATCACTGTTTATCACAGGGTTCGTAGCAACAAATTCCCTTTTACCCTCCAAGAAATAAAGAAAGTGACTTCATCATGGACGGTGTATGCTGAAGTAAAACGAAGATACCACAAACACAAGGGTGTCCTGATGAAGACTACACAACTTTTTGAAAGAATTAAAGAAGTATATTTCAAAGACCAGCATCTTTCTTCTAAAAAGAATCATTACCTTTTTATAATCGTTGATACGTTAGTTTTCACATGTTTGCAAGCACAGTTATTTCTAAACTTAGAGAACTCTTCATCATGTATGGGACTCCAGCTTACCTGCATTCTGACAGAGGATCTAGTTTCATATCCCATGATTACATGCCATTTTGCCTTGAAGTAGGAGTTGCCACTAGTAGAACGACAGTACAACCCACAAGGTAACGGATAGGCTGAAGGATATGAGGGAAATAATGAGACAACAGAGCCAACTCTAAAGAATCATAACTATGATGTATCAAAATGGGAACTAGATCACCAAGAAGCCTTACGTTCAATTTGTTCATTAATATGTACTGTTACCAATAATTCTACACTATGCATAAGATTCCTTAGGTTTTGTCGGAGATCAACTAGTGGAGCAACTATATCTTCTTATCCTGGACCTGTTCTAATGAAAAGACCTGTGAGACAGTCTAAATAGAACCCTTTTGTTAATGAAGTGAAGTTATCTGAGTACTCCTATGGTTATTTTACTGCAAGATGGGCAAGAGACTATGGTTTCATCTCTGCATCTGACTCCAATTAGAAGACACGTGAATCTAATCGCTAAGCAAGCAGGAGAATATCAAAGATATTCATCTTCTTTGACGAATAAAAACTGTTGTTGTATTTATTTATTTACAATCCATTATTTTATTTGTCTTAGTAACACGTTTTAGTTGTTTTATCATGCTCAATTTATGTTAAACAAAACCTAATTCTGCCATTACTTGTACTCAGCGTTCTTATTAATATTATCTATATTTCAAGTTGTCTGTCTCCAACCACTACCTATCTCAGACATAACACTTGTTTGTTTACCTACCTACCTCAGACATAATACTTGTCTCTCTTTATCTACCCATCTCAGATAAAACACTTGTAGTCTACATACCAATCTCAAACATAGCACTTATCTGTTTACCTACCTACCTCTGGTACAAACTGGTCTATCTACCTACCTATCTCAGGCGTAACACTTTGCTGTTTACCTATCAACCTCAGACAATACACTTCTCTAATTTCCTATCCCGGGTAAAACGTTTGTCTGTTTACCTACCTATCTCAGGAACAACACTTGTCTGTTTACCTGAGATAGGTAGAGGTTACACTTGTTTACACTTAGAGGTTAAACTTGTCTGTTTACCTACATCTCAGACAAAACACGAGTGTCTACCTACCTTTTTCAGACAAAACATTTGTCTGTCTAAACATATCTACCTACCTACCTATGATTGGTACCTTGATTGGAGTGGCTGTAGCCAAGAGGCTAAGGCGATGGCTTGCCATGAAATCGGTCCGGGTTCGATTCTTGATAAGGCCTATAACAGATTTTGCCCTGCCGCTCCAGTGGTTTGGAAGTCACATTGAGCCGTTGTTGCCCAGGTTATGTATGTGTACTTAGCCCTAACTTCGCCTGGTAAAATAATATGAACTTTAACTTTTTAACTTTACCTACCTAAGACATAACACTTGTCTGCTTACAACTCAGACACAATACTTGTGTGTCTACCTAACTAAATTAGATATATCACCAGTGTCTACCTACCGTTTTCAAACAAAACACTTGTCTGTAAAACTACCTATCTCAGACACAACATTTATCTGTTTACCTACCCATATCATATAAAAAACTTGTGTTTCTACCTACTTGTGTTTCTATCATATAATAAACTCACACAAAATATAATTGTCTACATACCGTTTTCAGATAAATCACTTGACTGTTAATCTACCTACCACAGATACAAAATGTATCTGTCTACCTACCAAACTCACACAAAACACTAGTATCTACCACTACCTTTCTCGGACACAACATTCGTCAGTCTACTTACCTATCTCAGACAAAACACTTGACTGTTTACCTACCTACCTCAGACAGAACACTAGTCTGAGTACCTACATTTCTCAGACATAACACTTGTCTGTTTACTTACCTACATCAGGCACATCACTTATCTGTCTACCTACCCATTTTTAATTTTAAGGTTGAGTGGAAGAGAGGACTTAATAGTCCTAACTTCGCCTAATAAAGACAATTTTCATTTCATTTCATTTTACCCATCTTGGATAAAACACTATTTATGGGTGGGCGGGTGGGTCAATACCACTGTATGTGTATAGGTGGGCAGGTGGGCCAATACCACTGTATGTGTATGGGTGGGTCAATGCCATTGTACATGTATGGGCGGGTGGGTGGGTCAATGCCACTGTACGTGTATGGGCAGGTGGGTGGGCCAATGCCATTGTATGTGTATGGGCGGGTGGGTGGGTCAATACCACTGTACGTGTATGGGTGGGCGGGTGGGTCAATGCTACCATATGTGTATGGGTGGGTCAATACCACTGTCCGTGTATAGGTGGGCGGGTAGGTCAATACCACTGTCCGTGTATAGGTGGGCGAGTAGGTCAATACCACTGTATGTGTATGGGTGGGTTAATACTCATACAGTACCACGACAAACCCATACACGTACGCTGGTAATGACCCTCCTGCCCACCCATACACGTAAGCTAGTAATGACCCTCCTACCTTCCTCATATTACTTATCTGTTTACCTGCCTACCTCAAACACAACACTTGAATGTCTACCTATCTCAAACATAACACTTCTGTTTACCTCACTAACTCAGACACAACAATGGTTTGTTTACCTATATACCCCAGAAACAACACTTACCTTTCTATGTAAAACACCTATCCTAGAAAAACAATTCTCTACCTATCTACCTCAGACATAAAAATAACAGCAAGGGCAGAGACTTTCTGGTAACTTGCCTGCCCTTGACGACTCTTGCCTAATTATCTTAAGACACAAACTTAAGGAACCTACGTTACTTTTGTAACCTGCAATCTATGAGAAGTCTCCTAGACTCTTATCTGTCACACAAATTTCATTTTATATATATCAGAGAGTGTTAAAATTATTTATATAAACTTTATTTAACAAATCTAAGTTATCGTTATGGTAGTGAATTAACCGAAAAGATCCTGGCAACTAGCACAGACGAGTGTATACAAATAATTCATCCATTAAACCAACATGAATATACAGGCTGTGGCTCAGCAAGTCTCTCACCTCAGTCCTAAAGCAATCGCGGTCATTGCTCTTTGGGTGGTAGCCGAAGAGGAGGATGGATGAGAATAGGATTGACAGAGCTCTAGTTTCGCTGATTAGAGCTCTGTCAATCCTATTCTCATCCATCCTCCTCTTCGGCTACCACCCAAAGTCCTGGAAGCTATCCCATGTTATTCTACTGCCAAAACCACAGAAAAACCCTAGGGATCCAGACAACTACTGTCCTATCAGCCTCACGGCGTCCCTCTTGATGCTCTTCGAGAAGGTCCTCGTTGCTCGCCTCCACACTCACCTTAACGACCTTAACCTGCTCCCGAAATCCCAGGCTGGCTTCCGTCCTGGTATCAATATGTATGACCAAATCCTAAAGGTAGTGTCCTGTATTCAGCGAAACTCCTACCGAACCACACCTACCATCATGGCCCTTATGGATGTCCACAAAGCATTCGACACCGTCTGGCACAATGGCCTCAGAGCCAAACTCCTCCAACTCCAACTGCCCCCTTCCATCATCAAGTGGATATCCAGCTTCCTCGATGGTAGGACAGCCCAGGTCAGAGTAAAGGACGCCCTTTCTCGACCATTCCAGCTGTTAGCAGGGGTCCCCCAGGGATCAGCTATCAGCCCACTCCTCTATATCTTGTATGTGCGAGATCTCCCTTCACCCGCTCTTAGGAACCCCACCGACACCACCACTGGTCTCGCACAGTTCGCAGACGACACGGCCTTCTGATGCGCCTCCCGTATCCCCGAAACACTAGGAAGACGACTTACCAAGATCCTCAATGATTACCTCACATACTGCTCAAAATGGCGCATCAGGATTAACACTTCGAAAACCCAGCTCTGCTATTTTAACTACAATGGAAGAAAGTTCCAACACAACCAGGAAACCCCTATCACCCTCCAAGGCAACAGACTCACACTGACCAAAACCTGCAAATACCTGGGAGTCACCTTAGACTCCAAACTGTCCTTCATTCCCCACTTCCGACGATCCAAGAAGACTGCCACAACCCGTTTCAAAGCCCTCACCTTTCTCAACAACCGACACCAGGACCCTCTCCTCTCTCTACACCGCTGTCATCCGCCCCGTACTCACGTTTGCCCATCCAGTGCTCGCCCACCATCCCTCACAATCACCACAATCACTTTGAAAAAACCGAGCGACGCGCCATGCGCTTAGCATACCACCTTAACCGAGATCATAGCTCCCGAGACCTCTACACCAAGTTCCACATCCCCACCCTGCATGAGTTCCTCAACCAATTGAACCAGACCTACCTCGCCAAAGCCACTGACTCCCCCATACTGGCAGAGTACTTCACTCCACCGTACACCACCAGTCAACACTTCACCATCCATCATCTGATCCACGACCGTTTTTAACCCACCTCGTCCTGCCCCGCAACCATTAGCCACTCTTCCCATGAGTCTACTACTGACGTCTAACTAACGGCATCCCCTCACATATTCCACGTATAATCCTCATCATAGTACTCTCTCATTCCCGCTTCACCCTCAGTTAGCTCTGAAACAGTTTTAACCTCCCATGTTTTTCCTCTGTTTGTTTGTTTCAGGTGCCATGATGCCTTGGGGCCTTCTTTCCGGGGATCCGAGCTGCCTGCTTGCCTCGTACGGTCATGATCGGTTACCCACCACCTACTCATCCTAGGCTGAAGATGTCCTAGTGCCTACACCAGCCGTAGCTCCCAGCTACAAATTCACGAGAAGAAGAAGAAGAAGCTATCTATGCAGTTAGGAACACAATTCCAAAATTTGCAAACCTTTATCGATAATGATTTTACAAAAATAATTGTTTGGCACCTTATTATTCTAAAATAAAGTTACTTATCCTCAATTTCCAAGCACTGAAGCGCTGACTTATATAGTAAAATCAATGGTAATAGTAAACAAACACCAGAGTGCAATTTTAAGATGGCTTTTAATCATCGGGGATTGATCTAATATTACTCCCAGGTTTCATTGTGATGGAGTGTTACACCATTTAAAAAGATATTAAATTTTTGATTAGTTAGTAGGTTACTTAGGTTGAAGCAAGCCATTTTGGTTTTGATGGGTTAGGATTTAGCTTCCAGATTCTAAAATAGTCTTTGAATGCTGCAAGATCACTTGTGAGTTTTCATTCACTAGCTCTGAATTCCTTGTGTTAATAAGCTACAGTAATATCATATGCAAAAATGAATTTTCTAGATTTTGTGATTGGGATGTCAGTTGGAGCAAGTACAGGACCCCTCTATCAGACCATCCTTCAGCTGTCTAAAAGAGCTTTCCTCATGACTGAGATAAACTTTGTGATTGGTATGTCAGTTGGAGCAAGTACAGGACCCCTCTAGCAGACCATCCTTCAGCTGTCTAAAAGAGCTTTCCTCATGACTGAGATAAACTTTGTGATTGGGATGTCAGTTGGAGCAAGTACAGGACCCCTCTAGCAGACCATCCTTCAGCTGTCTAAAAGAGCTTTCCTCATGACTGAGATAAACTTTTATTAGCCTGGCACTAAGCATTGACTCCAAAAGTCGCAAAATAAAGAGACAGGGAAGGAGGCTGTAGAACTTTAACAACAACCCTTTGATTCATACTGTGTCACAAGCCGCTGTAAGATCAACAAAATCTACCAATATTTTCAAACCTAATCTCGATAAATGATGTCAGAGTAAGGATCTGATCGCTATAACTTTGGCCATAGAACATTAGAATCAAGAATGGGTGATTCTATTGTTTAAAAGACTTGCCAGCAATTTAAATACTAAGTAGAGATATAGGGGGATAATTTTCTACTCAATCTGTGTCTTTGCCAGGCTTCAGAACAGTTATTGCTTTTGATTGCTTAAATGCTGTTGGCAAATTGCCTGTAGTTAATATCTTATTGTACACTGTTTGAAGCCATTGTTTCTCTTTGCTACCTGCATACAACAGGAATCCTGGAAATATTGATTCAAGACTGGCTGATTTCTCTGCTGATATATAACCTCATCTAACTTCCCTCTGGGAAAATTCTGGACTTCCAGGGGTGCCAGTTGGCTCTTTTTAATTTTATTAAACTTGTAAAGTGCATGTTTTTCATAAGGGTGGAAGGCTGACTTTGATAATCTTTTTTAGCTTTGATAACCTGTTCAGCTGAGAGGCCTTTCGACGGAACACAGGTCTTTGATACGGAGATTTTCCTGTAGAGAGTTTCCTCAAAAGTGACCACACTATGGCTAAAGTTTATATCTCCAACAGTTTTAATTCATTTTTCTCTACTGATTCTGTCTAGAGAGTGCAGCAGCATATTAGCTGTGTTGAATTTTTCGGAGGCATCTGATTCTTATTGCATCCTGCAAAGTAGGACAACTGAAACATTGTCTATGTCATGCTTTACGTAAGTTGCAATACTATACAAGTCTGTATCCAATCAACAAGTCTGCATTCAGGAATATTGCCTCTTGTACTATTATTATTTTTGGTGTGTGTCTCATGGATTGCAAGGACATTATCGCTGTTTTCAATTAGGAACCTACAGATGCACCGACTCTTCGCCTTGCTAAGCCTTCAGCATTAAAATTTGCTAAATTTAAAACAGAACGTATTATTTTAGAATTAGCTTGGTTATCAAAAGGGCCTTTTTCATTTTGTACTTGCCTTACCTGGGAGAGCACAAAATCATGAAAGTCCAGCTAGCTGATTTTTTGCTCATTTAGAACTACTCAGGGTACGTACTTCTTTAAAGATTTGCCATGGACATAAACAACATCATCCCCATCTTATATCTAAATTTTTTAGGGAAAAACTGAAACATTTGGGGTAGTAGGGGCCCAAAAACAGAAATATTTGAAAATGTAAAATTTTATAATTCAGTATTGACTTTATTCACTTAAAGGGGTATCAAATTAAAGGTGTTTTTCTCCTGCACTGCATTTTTAATCCACCCATATCCAGTGTGTATACATTGTATGTGAATGGACAGTGGTATTGATTACTGAACCATACGCCTACCCGTACACATACAATGTTCAGTATAGTGGTGCAGAAGCACTGCATTTCTTACATTTACGAAACGTTTGAATTTGATGGTGCAATACTATTGTATGTTGAACTTGTCACACAAATCACCAGACCAGTGAATTTGAGGGAAGGGTGGTAGAATAAAGAAAGGTCAGTCTTAACTTTTTGTCTTTGACATGATCACCATACCATCTCTTTGTAATACTGTTCTGCATTATGTACAGTAAAATAAAGAATGGTAGTTTGTTTATGTTAATTGCATAGTGTTTATAATTTTTTCTACAAGCTCACTCATGTATTAGCACATAAATAAACAAATATCTTCACATTTTTCCTTTTCTGGATTTCGGACTGCGGCCTCGCTGAGAAACTACTACACTCCCATTTGTTGATATTGGCCTTTGGCCTCGCCAGGAAACTGTCACACTCCCATCCCTGTATTTCAGCCTGTGGCCTTGCCAGGAACTGCTATAGCCCCATTTCTCGACCTTTATGCCTCAGTTTGGGTGTTTTAAATTCACTTTGTACTTTGTTTTGAGGATTTTTTCTTGGGCAAAACCCATAATCGTCTTTTCAAAAATACAATAGGATATTTCAATTCAGGAGATAAATACCTGTAGATTGATATCTTACTTTGGGGTTTTATTGTAGTATTATCTTATTTTTGGTTTTTAGAAATTTTTTTGTTTTTGAGACAGCTACCCTATAGTATTTGCTTTTTCAAAATCTTATGGTATATTCTGAATAGGTGGAAAACCCCTTTAATTTGATATCCCGTTTGAGTAGATTAAGTCCGAATTACAACATTTTACATTCTCAAAAATATTTGGTTTTTGGGCCCCCAATACCAATTTTGTAGTGTTAAAGCTGAACTTCAGATATAAGGTGCAAATTTATTATGCACAGTACTTGTACAGTTTTGAAAATTCCAAAAAACTCTAGTACTTTCCAATTCCAAGCTATGTTGACAAATTATTTTTGCATTCCATGAGAAATACATTGGACCCATTTTAGGAGCAAAAAAGCCACAATTTTCTTTATGAGTGAAAAAGTCAACTTTCGTGCATTAACCTAGAGGTTTCAGACCGAGTCGTTCAATTCAAGTATGCTTATGATGGGAGTAGGACGTCAGAAATTGCCTTAACATGTAGTATCAGTGATTTAGTCAGTGAAAAATCATGTTTATTATAATAGTGATAATGACAAAAATATTGGTGTTGATAAAATACATTTTACTGAATTTAGTTAGTTAAAAGCTTTATTAATATATGAAAACAAGTAAGTTATAATGCAGCATATAATTGACATTTTATTAGACCGAAACAGCAATATTTATATATACATATAAATTTAATAGCGATATCATGAATAGGTAAAATAAAGTTAATGCCTATTTTAAATCACAGTGCTCTTAGTAATTAGATATTGTGTAAATTTCTGGCAATCCTAAATTGATCGTAATAAACATTGAAAAGCTTAATAAAATACAAGCCTGTAAAAAACAAATACTATTTTATATTTCAAAGATAAAGTTAAGACAATCTAGTCTTCAAATATTTTGTAAGATCATGAATTCAATTGTTTTGATGTTATAAAATCAATACAAAAATAATTAATTATATTTCTAATACAACATTTACCTTAAATAATAATTTTATTTTTAAAACATCAAGCAACAGATAAATTGTTTGCACATCTGATGATTGGATCAAAGTTATTTTATTGTCTAAGATATAACATTACAATGTTTGAGCTAGCTCTCTTAAAAAGGCTTGTTAAAACTATTTTTTTTTTTTTTTATTTATAGACATTGATTACTTAAATATTTATAAATAAAAAGATAACATTCAACAATCTTTTAAACATTTACTAAACAAAATCGATTTCAATCTCGAAAGATCGTCAGTTGTGCAGAGATTCAGTAGGTTACACTATTTTTTGTGTAAAGCATGTTAAATCACAAATAACAAAAGTTTTTAGATAATATCGTATTCTAAAATGTATAATAAAATATAATATATTATGAATTTATATGAAATGATGACATTTCAATTAAAAAGGTGAGAAAACAAGTGTTAGGCCTATAATTCTTAAAATCCTGGGAAGATAAGGATTCCAGCTACAAACACAAAACTTAAAGATCGTTCTTCTCTTCACTTCTTTTCAAAATGACTGATTGAATTTTCTCTAGAATTAAATATAAGAAAAACAACTAAGCTACCAATATTTTGTGTAATCTTGGAATATTGCTGTTTCATACCGCCATTCGTATTGGCATAACTGGGATCGAAATCAGTATAGAAATGCTCGTTTGCTTGAGGTGAGGTGTGCGGGAGCCTTTAGTAGTTGTGTTTGTGTGTAGATGAGTAGGAGGGTCCAACAGTAGTCATGCTTGTGTGTATGATGGATGGCAGAGCCATCAGTTGTTTCCTTATTGGGAGATAGGACACCATTTTTATCTGCATTATGTTTAGGGTTATCTTCACAGGTAGTTCATTGATATCCACTGAATTGAATCATGTTCTGATGTTCTCTACCCCTCAAAAAAATTTACTAACACACTTTACTCACATACTTGTTTACAAACTTAACTCATGTAATGAATATTAAACATACTGTATGTTAGATGCTATACATATATTGCAAAATAATACACTAAAACCAGCACTTCTTCAGTAATTATTCATGTTCTGGAATGATAAAAATCTTAAATGTTTAAAACTTACAAATTCATGTTTTCCAAAGTTTTGCATTAATATTATTTTTGGTTATAATTTGTTCTTTTATCACAGTTTTAGTCCAACAGTAAAATGACTGTTTAGTTCAAATTTAAATTAATTTTAGACCAATAAAACAAACATAATCTATTACTGAACTGAAAATGGTTTTTTGCTGGAATAATAAAAAACATTTATTGTACTACTGTTCCGAGACCATACTTCAATTCATGTTGTATTTGTTCTTTAGACTTGCATTTAGTTTCTGGTACAAAGAAGTAGTTAAACATTGTACCAACCACACAAATTCCTGAAAATATAAAAAATGTATCCCCAAATCCAAATGTGTTTACTCCCCAGATAAAAGAGTATAGCACAAAAAAGAGTGCAATGTAGCTATAAAAATTAGTCAGAGAAGTGGCCCAAGCTTGAGCGTGGTTTGGAATTAATTCTGGGACCATGAACCAAGGGACACAGCCAAGACCGAAGCGGAAGGCTATTGTGTGCAATGACAATGCCACTATAGGTATCACAGACTTCAGCATGGAAGGCATCGAGTCTTCATCTGAAACCACGGGTTTTTTACTAAAAAAGAGAACATTTTTTATTTTTTCCTTATAAAATAGTAGTATATATAAGTAATGACTTGGATATGATTGAAGGAGGAATAGTTTGAAATAGTTATAAAAATAAAATTCATAATCATGAATTAATCTTTGAGATTATGGTTTTGCAAAGTTAATTAATTTAAAATATAACAAGAGCAATACTTAATTCCTTATCAGTACAGCCTGTGAGTTAAGAATGCAACATAACATTTTTCGGCGAAAGAAACGTTTTTATTTGAATGAAGTATATTTTTCAAATCGATTAATATTATAGTTTAACAGTCAAATACCAAAATAATAGGAGATGATTACAGAAAACAGGCAATATGAGTTAACAAATTCCAAATTCATTCTCATTCAAGAGGGTAACTAAAAGGTTTTAGAAAATGGTAAAAAATATATTAATTTCTATCTGTACATTTAGACATTCTTTTAGTCAACACTTTTATAAATAATAGCTTATGGTAAAATGTTCAAAAACTATAAAAAATTAGCTTTATAGAACATATAGAAGGAGAAACTAGTAATCATTGGTTTCATCAAAATTGCATCTACTTAAAACAATTAATAATAAATTGAAATCCCCTACCTCTATATTTAGTTTAATATACAGATTTAGATGAGCATTATATACGAGTATTGAATACATGATATAGTAAAAAAAAACCTACTGTATATCTTTATAATTTTGATGGCCCTTAGGACCGATTTTTTGGCGCTTAGTTGGGACTACACAAGTGACAATCAAACTACCAAAACCGTTCGTTTAGCATAACCCAGGGGACACGTACAGCTTAAAGATTGCTGCAGACTCGAACAACATCATACCCCAAGTGTAACACCAACAGAAAGAACATTTACACTTGATCTAGCCACCCTCAAAAATTATTTTAGAAACAGGAACCTAAAGCCCAATCCAACAAAGACAGAAGTAGATGCTTTTACCTTAATAATACACTAGCTAATCAAAAATTAAACACCTTTTTCTATGGTGTTGGGCTAAAACACAATAAGCATCCACAGTACTTGGGAGTCAGTTTAGATCAACCTCTTTGTTTTATAAGTCACCTACAGAAAACAGCAGCTAAATGAGAACAGAAATAACATTATACAGCAAATTGCTGGATCATCGTGGGGAGTCAACACACAATTTGTGAATACTACAGCTTTGTCTCTAGTTTATACCACTAATGAATATTATGCTCCCATGTGGCGTAATGGTACATACAAGAGGTTGATAAACAATTAAATAGGGTGATGAGGACTATCAGCAGTTCCTTCACTGCAACCCCTCTATAATAGCTTCCAATACTGTGCAAGATAGCTCCTCCTGATATAAGACGCAAAGAGGCACTTCTTAGAGAGTTCAAAAAGATCCTATCTACTCCAGATCTCCCCATTTTGAAAAATATCCAACAATGTATAGGGAAACTTAAATCTAGAAAAACACCTCTTCCACTAGCTTCCCAGTTAATCTCAAACAAATTATCACCAAAAACCAACTGGGCATTAACTTGGGATATATTTGATGAGTTTGGAGTTGGATGTAGCTGGCACTGATAGTTTGACAGGTACTCCTTTACTTGTCAAAGATTGAATTGTTGCATTCAAACTAGACCCTAACTGTCAACACGTACGTAAACAAAGTTTTTACAATATTAATCATATCGACGCCGATATTTTGGACAAAGAGAAAGTAAAACAGCAAATATACAAAGAGTTCAATGATATAATTTCAAACAACTTGGGTACGGTACGTAATATTAAAGTAAAGGTGAGGGTAGCCCATGACGAACAGTTACCAATACACAAACCGAGGCCAGTTCCTTTTGCACTTCACAGTGCCATAAGCAAAGAACTCGACCGTTTGGTTTCTGTAGGGTGCTAGATCCTGTAGACCCTTCTACTACTCCAGTTATTTGTGCTTCTCCAATAGTTGTTGTTCCAAAGACTAATGGAGAAGTAAGATTATGCGCAGATTTCAAAGTATCAATCAAATCCTCACTTGGTTGATGACGAATATTTAATTCCAATCTTTCAAGAACCCGTTTTGAAGTTGAATGGATCTAAAATATTTTCTGTTATTGACTTGAAAGATGCCTATTTACAGCTTCCTGTGATGAAGAATCGAAGAAATATTTAGTAATCGCAACGCACAAAGGTTACTTCACATTCAATAGGTTACCTTTTGGTATTAAAACAGGTCCTAAAAATTTTCAGGACTGTATGTTGAAGCTATAAAGAGACAGCCTCCACCCAAGAACTCATCCGAGCTTCGCTCGTTCCTAGGGCCTGTAAACTATTATTGAAGATTCATTCCCAACTTACAGTCACTTTGCTTTTCTTTACACAGAATTTTGCAAAAAAAACTCACCCTGGAACTGAAGTAACGAATGGGAAAAAAGGTTTAATCAGATTAAAAGCAGCATTTCTGCAAATATTGTTCTGGCTCATTATAACCCAAAACAGCCACTTATACTGGCAACAGATGCTTGCAATCAAGGTTTGGGAGCTATATTGATTCAATGCTGTCCTGACGGCAGTCAAAAGCCTGTAGCTGCTGCTTCAAGAACACTGAATGCGGCAGAACAGAACTACTCTGCAATTGACAAGGAAGCAGTGGTGATTATATTTGGAATAGAAAAATTCTACAATTACCTATATGGTCAATAATTTACACTTGTGTGCGATCATAAACCTCTTGAAAAGGATCTTTGGGGAAAAACAGGCTGTACCAAAACATGCTGCTTTGGGGCTTGCACGATGGGCAATTATCCTAAGTGGATACGACTATGATATCCGCTACAGGACTGGAAAAGACAATGTTCTAGCTGATTGTTTAGCCCGAATACCATTGACAGAAAGAAAATCCATTGGAATCATTCAGACCCTTAATGAAGTAAATCAAATTCGGTCAATGAGAATTGAAGATTTGCCATTAACTAAACAGACACTTCAAGATAATACTCACAGAGACGTTGAACTGAAACACATTATATCTTACTGTGTAAGAGGATGGCCTCAAATGAATTTAATCCCAGACAATTTGAAGATCTTTTATGACAAACGATTTGAACTGTCATATGAAGAAGGAATTTTACTTTAGCAGGAAAGAATAATAGTTCCGAGATCATTGAGGAATCATATTTTTGAATATCCACATGTCTCACATCCACGTATTGTTGCAATGCACCTTTTAGCCAAGATGTATGTTTACTGGCCAAAGATAGATGAAGATATAGAACATATAATGAAAGCTTGCTCTAGATGTCAAACTTTAAGAAGACAAGACATAGAAACACCACTCAACTCATAGAACATTCCTGACAATGCATGGGAGCAGATCCATATAGATTTCAAAGGCCTTTTGAAGGATATATGTGGCTAGTATTAATAGATGCTTATTCTCGTTGGCTAGATATATTTCCAGTGAAAAAAATGCAACCAGTCAGTCTGTTATTAAACAACTTAGAGAACGTTTTTGTAGATACGGACTAGTAAAAAAGTTAGTTACAGACAATGGAAACCAATTTGTATCAGATGAATTTGAAGAGTTTTGTCGCAAAAACAACATAGTTCACGTCAAAACAACACCATACCATAGTCAATCCAATGGGTGTGTTGAAAGAGTCATTCAAACATTCAAGAATAAATATTTGATGACTGACATAAATAATAATGAGCAGAGACTTCAGAGAGTTCTTCTGTCGTATAGAACAACACCTCATTCCTCAACCGGCAGAACACCAGCCGAGCTTTTTTTTTTAAGAGAAATCTAAGGAGCCTGATTGATACACTCAAACCAGATGTGAAACATAAAATGGAAAAGTCTTTAGAACAACAAAAGTTTTTCCGTGATACTCATTCTCGACCAAAGAACTTTGAAGGAGGGGAGAAAGTATGGGTTAAAAGAAGCAAAGATGAGAATTGGAGAGAAGGATTAGTGCTAAAACAAACGGCATCTTTGTCTTATAGAGTTAAAATCGATGGCAAAGAATACAGACAACATGCTTTTAAACATTTGAGAACTCGATATTCTGAAGTTGTAAATTCACAGTTGGACTAAAGCAAACAAAATTCACAGTCGGACTATAAAAAACACACTTTTTCTCATCTAACGCACATTTCCAGCATCAACATACACATTTCACCCAATTACCGAGAACTTCATCACAATCCACCCAGTCACTGAGAATTTTACTACAATTCACCCAATCACCGGTGACTTCACCACAATTCCATAGACGATCATTTTATTCAAATTCTGATAGCACAGACAATAAAAGAAATCAACACATAGAAAGAAAAGGAATTTATCTGGAAAATGAATCCACAAAGAACGATGTGGGTAGAAGATCACAGGGAACTGACTATAAGGAAGCTCAAATTTTACCATGATGAATATTAGCTCCAATAATATGGAATTAAAGGGAAGGGGAGAAATGTACTGTAATATATTTAAGTTTATATACATGTTCAGTTTAAACCATGTGTTTATTTACATGGACAATTTTAATCATATGGTATAAAAGGCTTTGTATTTTGGTGTTTATTGACATTTTACTTAGTTATAGTGAGACTATTAAAGTGTATTCTCAAACTAATTTACGTTTTCTTTTAAGTAATAATGTTACACTACTATGTTACGAAATTTTCAACAGTGCTTTATAATTATCTTCCTGAAACTAACCGCTCAAAACCTTTTTAGAAATAATTGTGGACTGTAAAAATATGTAAATAATATCATTAATGAAGAAAATATTTTATAGAGGACTATAAAAATACAAATATCAGAAGAGGCCAATATTTTGATAAGCAGAATAAATACAAAAACATGTATATAATCCTGTTATGGAAACAAAGTTATCTAGATGACTGTCAAGATACAAATATAAAAAGAGAATAGTATTCTTTGCCCAGAACTTTGACTGTTAAATTTTTCATGAGCATAAGCTTTGTCCCTCCCGCATAAGAAAAAAACAAACTCTTTCACTAGCTTACTAAGAGAGAAAATAAAAGAGTGAAATCATCAATAATATATTTGTTCATCTAAATATTCATTATTCATTACTAAGACACCAATCGTAGACATACGGGTGAATATGAGGAGCGAATGATTGTAGATGAATGAGTGTAGTCATTGTTACTAACTGAAATAGACTTAGCTCAGAAAGAACCATATATTAATATCCCAATAGCCAGGGCAACTAAGGGGCCTGCAGCTTTACGTTGAATCCAAACCATGTAGTATTGGTCTGATTTTCAGCTATTTGACAAGCGTTATACTCACTTCTCCTCCCTACATAACAGCCAGACCCTGACTCCACCCAACATGGACACCCAAAACTTCTTTAGTAGTATCCACGTTGATGGCAACCATTGAGCGGATGCTGTGTTAGTATTAAGAAGAACGAACATAGATTCTATCACTTACAATCTCCACACCTTGTCCCAAGCACTGTGCCAGCTGTATAGGTGTTGATACAGGTTATAATATTGTACAGTACGTGAAGGTCCGGCCTCCTGGCTGGCCTACTAGTCATATAAAAACATTGACTCTGAGCGAGGCGGTCACAGACAGATCGTAAAGGGTGATTGTTTACGCGTTTACGGAGTATTTGTATTTTGGTATCTCTTATAATTAGACCCGTATTTAAAATAAAAACATCAAATACGTTAAGAGTTTGAAAGTTAACAAATTAAAACGTATATCAATAACAACAATTAAATATATCATAAAAATTATAAATCAGTTAATAACTTAAATTGAAATTAAGTAACTAAGAAATATATACTTCTTACTGTCACTAAGAAAAATATTTATGTGATTTCCTGTATCCTTAAAATACATATAATTTTTATTTAAATTGGTTTAAAATAAAAATGACGAGTTGGGAGTGACTTGTCAGTTTTATAAAACTCATGGACGGTTTTTCTAACGACACATTTGTCGAAATCGTCTAGTTCTGTCGCTGTTGTTTTTCTCTTGTATTTTTTGGGAGTTGTGAACGAACACTCTCCTTCCGCTGAAGTGTCCAATAAACACTTTTCATGCCGAATTTCCTTTATAAGAGTTTTTGAAATGCTACATGCAACTGCAGTTCGTTCTAACGATTTTTTTATGGGGATTCGTTGTTCATCTCTTAATTTGGCCTCATTCGCCATGAACTCACTTACTCTCCAAATAATTTCCCTAGCTTGACTTCTAGTAGTTTTTCCTTGGGCTACTTTAGAAATAAAGCGAGCCATAGTTGAGGTAGGAACCACTAAAGGAATAAACTATTTAGGATTTACGTTCACTAATTTTACAACCTTAAGAGTCTGCAGAGGCTGTCGGCCATGTTGGTTTAAATCTCATTAGAACAATGTTTTTTTTCGAACCGGACAAATGATCACGCGTGTCAAAATTTAACAGTTATTTTTAAACGGTCTTTTCCAAACAAATTGCATTTGATCAAGAGTGAAATAACGCGTTGAACTGCTTCGTGGATTCATAATTAGTTTAATAAACTCCCCAACGATACAACTCAAAACTGTTTATATTAAGTTCACTATGACGTGTTTTAAAAATTCCTACTTCTATCACTTAAAAACTGCCCGACTTGAGTGTAAATATGGTGTGTGAACATTTTATTTACGCTAAGGGGTGGCTATGCAGTTGATACAAAAAACATCGTGAGTCTGACGAGGGCACAACAATTAGGTTTTAAATATAACCATCTACGATTATATTATGGTATCCTATAATTAAGAACCTGTTAAAATCATTTTTTTGTGATCTAAACAAAGTTTAAAACGTATTCAATACAGCATTTATACTAAAAATATAAACATAATACGTTTGTGAAACTAAAAAATCATCTCTGTCACAAGAAAATATTATGATTTCCTTGTCCTTGAAATACATATTTTTAATTTTAAATAAAATGACATTGGATGACTTGTAAGTCTTTTTAACTCTGAAGTTTTTTACACCTATTTGCGAAATCGTCTAGTTATGTGCTGAAAGTAAATATAAAAATTATTTAGTTTGAAGTTTTTATTTTCACCTATTTTCCAAAACTAGGCGTATGTATTCATAATATCAAAAGCAAACCCAATGCGCAATATGATATGATAGCATTTTAAATGACATCTCATACACAACGTTTGGTAAATAAATAATGATAAAAATATGGATTCAAAATAACGTTGTTTTTATGAGAATTAAACCATATGGCTCTGCAGACTCTTAACACACTTAAGGGACACAAAAAAAAAAAAAAAAACACAAACTGACTTATTACACTACAGTAGTTAGATAAAAACAAACATATAACCAACTAAATAATTGTTTATCGTACACTTGGGTAAACATTCCTAACACGCTAAACCACAAGCAAATATATTGCAAGCAGTCTGGAAACATACTGAATGTGCATCCGTAGGTAAGAATTAACGTAACTTATTTTAGAAGCAAGCATGGGAAAGTCTGACAGTAGCGAATGTTTCCAAGACTGCAGGCATATTGGGCCCTCCACCCGTCTCCTCCCTATCACCGCTTGGCGGGCTCGAGGCCGGACTTCGCCGCGCAGTCTATACTGTACTGTAAATATTTAATATCTTCCTGTAACCAGCTCTAGTGACACAGATTTATATCTGTCCACTTATAACATATTAAGCTTTAAGTGAATATTTATTGAAATTTTTAAACCTCTCCATAACAGAAAAAAGGAATGAGATTTTAAGGTAACCATATTTAAAGTTCAGGGCTATCTATGAACAAAAGAAAAACTGATGATTTATACTATTTAGAGACCAGTTTGAGAGCTTTATGTACTCCTACTAGAATGTCAAAGGTGTGTTGCACTAACACATTCTCTCATATATGTATGAATATAGAGGGCTGCAATCCTCACTTTCATAAACCCCTTAGGTCTGAAGATGGTTTATCGTTATTATATTTAAGACATTGTAGTACAATTATGTTTTATGAGAATATAAGTAATAAAACAATACATAAGTAACAAGAATTTTTATGTAAAACAAATGTTGATAGTACATAAATTAAATCCTACTTACCTATAATAAAATGAACTATCTTCAGGTAACTAACGAAATATTAACATAATCCTGCTGTACTAATTTGTGGCAGTGTTTTACTATTTAACAGGCAATACCAACTTGAGACTTTAATAGAAGATTAAATATGACAACTGAATTTCAATTGTTCTACCATTTATTCATTACTTTTGTGATATTTATATAATCAATTACGATTTTGAGAAATATAATCATATTTCTTTAGTTATCTGGATTGATTTAAATATGTTAAAATTTGTTATTACTGTTTATACAAATAAACTGAGATTCAATAGTCAATACTTTAATTCCTCACCACATTTAAATAAATCAGCAAGAGCTGAGGAACAGGTAAAATGTTCAGTGATAAAGCTAAAAATTATGTGCATACAAGTTAACATATTTAAAAATACTGTATGATAAAAGATAAAATAAGAATAAATATTAATAAAATCTGAAAAAGCAAAAATAGATGGTGTAAACAAATATACAATATAAAGCAATTTATAAAACAGCAATGAAGGCACTGTAAATTAAAAAAATTGTCACAATATTCAAGTTAACATTCATTCAAGCTCATTCAAGTTAACAGAACACAAGCTCTAAGCAGAGTAATAAAGGGTATCCAGTCATTTTTATAAAACCTCATATTTATTTATCTATGGCACAAAACTCCTTACTCAAATCAGTGAACACTTGATGTATGATTCAACCCTTTCCCTCCCAGACATTTTTTATAAATGTAGAAAAAAAAAACAGGCAGATATCAGCAGTTCTGAAGAGTTTTATTATAGAAACAATATTTATGGAGATATACTGACAATCTCTGTTTTGTTTTGCTGTTTTGTATACATATGAAATATCAAAGTCATATGTATATATACAAACATTTAAGAACATTTTTAGACTTCAAAAATGTAATAATACTTAAAAATAATATTTGTCACATATACACAACATTTAATTAAAATTGTATATCTTCTCTGCTTCAAATATTTTAAATTTCAACATAAAATGCCCAGTAATAAAAAAGTTACAAATTTTGTTACTAGTATTTACAAGTGAATTTCACAGTTAAATTTCAGTATGATTTTCACTAATTTTCTATAAAGTGGTTACAAATGGCTTGATATAAAAATATATTGTATATAATTATAATATTGGCTAAAATGATGATTAAAATGAAAAGTTATATTTTAATCAATTTCATGTAATAACATGAGGATTTACCAATTTCCAATGTTTAAATATTTTTTTTCAGACAGCCATAAATCTGACATTGGGCTTTTTGTAACACACTATGAATGCCCGATTTTATGGATGTTGGGAGTGAAATGTTAAAATACTGAAGAGGTTTTATTTACAATATTTTGTTGATATATAATTAGTTTTTTAATTAGGATAATACGTGTTGGTACAAATACAGTATAAGTGAACATCACACAACACAAATATATTACAATATATATAAATACTGTATATATTTTTTTATTTCAACACCAGTGGCACTTTATATTGATTATTCAATCATTGTTATGGGACAGCGGTCTAAACCCATCAAGCTAAATCTAGTTTCCCTAAATCTAGTTTAGGATTTGAACCCGCAACCTCCTGCATTTAAGTCAGGAGTGCTAACCGTTAGACTAGCACGAGGCCCAAACATAAGCATTAGATGTACAAATATATTACAATACAAGTACAAAATGCACAAATATTATGGTGGTCGATTTCTGAGAACCACACTCACCTTCCTCAGACCAGAGAGAATCACAAAAGAATAAAAAATGGTGTTCAACAACTTAATTTATAGGCCTATGATCACATGACCCCATTGGTTGGAATTGTCAAATTGGCAACTGTTAACATAATACGTGTTGGTACATATACAGTACAAGTAATCGTCACACAACACAAATTTATTACAATATAAGCACAAAATGCACAAATATATTACAATACAAGTACAAAATACACGTATGGTGGTCTTGGGCTATCCACCCATACACGTACGGTGGAGTTGGCCCACCCGCCCACCCATACACGTACGGTGGAGTTGGCCCACCCGCCCACCCATACACGTACAGTGGTATTATATTAGTAGGTTGGAATGAAAATTAACCTGTTCATTCATTAGTTTATCGTGATCCTTACATTTTTCTTTAATCACTTTCTCTTCCCAAACATTCATAATCCTACCTTTCTTACAAACTGTTAGAATATCTACATTTTCATCTATTTTATTCAAATTGTGGGTACAATTCTGAAGGTGTTTAGCTACATTAGATCTTTCAGGTTTCTTATTTTTAAAAGCAGAGACATGGTTTTTGTATCTTTTGCTAAAATTTACAGTATGGCCTATGTAAAACATATTACAATCATTATAGTTAACCCCTATATATTTGTGAATTATTGAATTTATCTTCACTTTCAATATTTGAGTTTAAAATGTCGGACATAGTATTACAAGTCTTAAAAGCTATTGACAAAATGAATTTCTTAAATCTATTGTCTAATTGTCTATTGTCTATTTCTTAAATCTACTCTGCGTAAATGGTCCATTGTAGTGGAGGGAACCATACTTCTTTTGTTCTTTATCGGATATTTCTTTTTTTAAATGTTGTTCATTTACTGCTCGAATTTTATTTTCTATTTTATTCTAATTCTAATTTCAACGGTACTAAGGATTGCCCTGATCTTCTCCAGCACATCCACTTCCACGTAACCAGAGGAACTAGGTACAGGACGGTGTTTGATCGAACATATCAACCCACCAGCTAAGCATATAACTGTGGTTTGTCTAGACTATAGCGAATTGCAAGTGAGGCAGCATCAAAGATTAATTTTTTCTGTGAAACATTGCCATCCTTCAAGAAGAAGATTGCTTTGATGATGTATCCTGGCTGACCTTGGATTGTTGGTGCTGTCTTGTTATTACTAATTCTTTTATGCATATTACATTTCATATTGTTCTATTAAATTATTTATTAAATTCTATCTATTAAATGCTGGTGTTTACGTTATATATTTTTATGTTGTATATTATCATTGTTACTGTTTTGTTGTGTTATTTATTATATAGTCTACTGTTGCTTCTCACGAGATGTTGATGTACAATTTATAATATTTTCTCATTTGCCATCTTGTTATGGATGTATTGTTCATGGTTTGATTTGTATATAATTGGTGTTGTACCGTTGGAATAATAAATAAATAAATATCATCAATGATTGATGCCTTCTATCCATCTGCAATAGCTATTGATTTTATTACATTTATTTCCTGTTTTCTGTCTGCAACACTTAATGGTATTGAATACCTCCTATATAACATACTTCTGAAGCTAGCTGTTTTGTGAGACGGGGGATGGACAGAACTGTTATTTATTGTACAGTTGGTTTGAGTAGGTTTCCTAAAAATTCGAGATAAAAGTTTGATATGATCACAAATTATTTTTAGATCCACAAAGTTAATTTCAAGTTGGAGACATAAATATTAATATTCTACGTACCTCACACATTACAGATTGTTATTTGAACACAATGTTTGATGCAGGATTAGTAAGTTGTATTAATTCTGTAACTCAAGAAACTAATGAAAGTAAATCCTGCATAGATCATAAATTTGTAAAACACAATAATTGGGATGAGGTAAAGACTGCTGTCGTCCAAACGTACATTACAGACCACTACAGTACCGAACTCTGCATCACTTGTGCACGACATACTTCCCACACAAACTATGACAACACTAAGGCCACATGGTTTGCTAAGACTGAGTTTTCACTTTTAATTACGAACAATCATGGGCTCCCGTGACTACTATTGAAGACGTGAATGATTGCACTGCAGAATTCTTTACTATATTAAATAAATGAATAGATAAATCAACAAAAATAAAAATGACTAAAAATTGATCGATTGATTAGAATTAAACCTTGGATAACAAGGTAACAATTTTTAGATTTGAAAATGAGACAAATTAAGTAAGCTTTTAAAACAACAACCATTTAGTATTATATTAAAAACACAATTTCGTAAATATAGAAGCAATTTAAATAATATAATCAAAGCAGCGAAAACTAACTACTACAAAGACCGAATTAATGGACATCACAACAATCCGAAAGAATGCTGGAAAATATTAAACGAATTGTCTGGTAGAAAAAAAAATAAAGATGCATTTCCAATAAAGAAATATATGAACAATCCAAATATTGCACTATCAGAAGTCGCATTCCAAGAAGTATCCAACGATTTCAATTCCTATTTCTCGGTGGCTGAGAAAATCAAACCATGTGGCGATACTATATACAATGATAACGATAACAGAGCTAACACGAACTTTGTTTTAGACACAGTAACTGAACAAGATGTATTGCAGCAAGTTAACAGTTTAAGGGGTGCAGACTGCACCTGGATGCAACGCCATTTCTGCGTCCATTTTCAAGAGTAACATTGTCTTCTTATATACCCCATTACTGCATATTGTTAATCAGAGCTTTAGTTTGGGTGTTTTCCAGATCTATTTAAAACGGCAAAAGTGATACCACTATATAAATGAAATGGTGTTACATGCAAAAGCAACTTCCGACCAATCTCGTTATTAAGCATGTTTTCAAAAGTTTTGGAGAAATTAGTCAAACTGCAATTCGTTTACTATTAAACAACAAATAATATACTGTCTGACCGGCAATTTAGTTTCAGAAATGAAAAATATTTCTGATGCTCATTATCAACTTACACGAGATATTAATTACTCAATTTGTAACAACAAATGTTCCATTGTGGTTTATCTCGATCTAGCTAAGGCCTTTGATTCGGTCGATTGGTCCAAACTTTTAGTTAAATTAAATTTAGTTGGCTGTCATGGAAAGTGTTTTACATGGTTTGAGAGTTATCTGACGGCCCGCAGGCAAATTGTTCAATTAATGGAATCACAAGTGATGCTAAACCTGTTGATTATGAAGTAATACAAGGTAGCACATTGGGGCCAATACTTTTTTAAATTTATATAAATAACTTAGCAAAACTATATTTAAATGGAAAGCTACATTTATTTACCGGTGATTTGGCTATTTTGGAAACAATTAGAACTTGGTTTGCAAACCGCAGAAAAAGATCTGAAATTAGTGAAAACGTGGTTTGATCAAAATTTGTTAACACTTAATACCTTAAAATGTAAATTTATAGTGATATCTCTAAGACCCATTACAGACCTAGGTAGAAAAACTTTAAAATTGCACAATATCAATTGTTCTATTGGGGATTCTTCTACCTGTGCGGAATTCGACCAGGTTGATTCATATAAGTATTTAGGAGTGGTGTACAATAAAAGAATGAGATGGTGTGATCATATAGATTTTGTAAAAAAAAAGGCTCATGAACTATTATTTGTTTTCACACAGTTACAAGAAATCCTCGAGCCGCCAGATATAAAATTGTCATACTATGCATATTGCCAATCTCTGTTTTTGTTCGGGAATATTGCTTGGGGTGGTGCTTTCAAATTAATACTTAAGCCATTAAACGTCATACAACGTAATAAAAATGCAATGGGTAAAAATAGAAGATATCCAGCAGACATTTTATTTGAAGAGTTCAAGGTATTTTACCTGATATTCTCAAAGCAGTAACATACAAACAGAAAGACTTAAGAAAGTGTACTCATTATCCACCTCCCATTTCATAACACAATACCTTTTTAGGAATATCCCAAATGAACTCAAAGAATTCCATCAACTTAAGCTAATAAAATACAAAAGGAAAGTAACTGAATGTTTGTTGACCTTGGGAGGGGGTGCATCAGTGTTGCTTATCACATCCAGTTATAGATAGATAACATTCTGGCCTCTACCATTTATATCCACCACTCTACAATGGTGGTGGATATAAACAGATGTCAATGTTTGGTATTGGTTATGATAAAAAAAATCTGTTGTTTTGTTTTATTTATTACTATTTTTTTCCTAATTCTCTGACTTCAGTTTCTTGTTATGACTCTTTCCTATTTTTTTTTTTTTGTTTACACTGTAATCATAATTTTTTCTCTTTGATTAGATTCCTATTATTCACTTCAACAAATTCACGATTATGAAAAATTTATGGGTAGAGCCAATTAATTTAATTGCAACATATCCTTGCTTGTATATTGATAATTTTACAAAATTTCAATTAGTTTAATTTTTTTTTATTTTTTCAAATAGAATAACCTTTGAAAATGACGACTCATCCCCACGCACAGATGTTTATCTATGTGGGCATTATTTTGTTCTCCATTATTAAATTTATTTGTTAAGTTAAGAATTTATTGTTTGTAAATAGAAGTGCATTTTAAATTATTTCTTTTTGTATGTAAATTGGAGGAATAAACTTATTTCTATAAAAGTGCATTACATTGTGATTAAACTATTAAAATCAATAATGTTGCATCAAAATATTAATTATTTAATTGAATAGTTCTTGTTGATTTATCCAGGGGTGGTTTTAAGGGTTGAAAAAGTATAAGAAATAACAATGTTCTAAACAGAAATATATGTATGTTTATCTTCATACAACTTGTTTGTATTGGATTTCAATATGCTTAAGATTTAATTTGCAGTTTTGACAATAAGGGATAGTTATCACCCTTGTAAAATAATAAGCACCTATCGGACTAGGGTAGATGTTGAAGTACAGAGTAAGTCATCTATAAAATACAGAGGTTATGCAATAATGGAGATTTCTAAAGGTTGGTTTATGAAATATAAGGGATGAATACTTTCATTAGAAAATCAGTTACGTTTTAATGACACATTACAATTCCTTAAACTACATTAAAAAATAAAATGTATCAAAAATATCTATAAAATAATAATTTTTAAAATGTTGTCTATAATATGGGGTGGATTTTAAGAGTTGATTGATTATGAAAATTAGCATTATTTTGATTTGTTATAAGCTTTATTTTTTAAGTGTTTTAAGTTTTGGCAACAAGGGATAGTTCTCTTCCCTAACAAATATTAAGTACATATTGGCAAAAGGTACGTTTTAAAGGAGACGGTATGTTGGGTTTGTTGCCAAATATGCATGTAAATCAAAGTGACGAAAAAATTGGATGAGGTTTCTCACTATTTTGAACCATCATATCCTGGACTAATTTACAACTCCCAACATTACATTTTGATAGTATAAGAGTTTTTTTAATTTGGAAAAAACGTAACTACCAGTTTAAATGGGCTTGCTGCTAGTGCATTTTATTCATAACTGAAGTACAACTAATGTCTAACTAGGATTTTGAGCTCTAGACTTTATTAGCACTGTATCAATATGACAAGAGTTTTTTCATACATTTAGAACATTTGAAAGGCCTACCTAAACATTAACTGAAATGGGTAACTAAACTTTTTAATGCTGTAAAAAAAAATCTTGAGCAAGCATTGCCATAAACAGCTCTAAAACTCCACAATCACTAACATAATATAGACTACAAATATGACAGGAGCGATATTGTATAACATACCTTTCTTCCATGTTACCAAATGTACAGTTGCATTGACCCAACCACCCACCCATACTTAATATACTTTCTTACTGAAGCAACTAACAATATAGTAGACCCACCCATTTGGCTGATTGACTTTGACCCACCTGTCTATACACGTACAGGTATAGTATACACAATACTACACTGCGTGTAAGGGCAGGTGGGATGGCCAATACAATTTGCGTGTGTGGGCAGGTGGGTAGACCAATACCACTGTACGTGTATGGGCATTCTTACAAATGAGACGCCGACACAACGTTGTGCATATTTTAAGGCGAATATGAATGATGCTACGAGTGTGGATGAGTGTAGTATGGTTACTAACTGAGTTCAACTGTTCCTCAGAAAGGGCAATTTATTAATAGCCCAACAGCCAGGGCAACTAAGGGACCTTCAGCTTTACGTGGAATTCGAACCACGTAGTGTTGGTCTGATTTTCAGCTAATTGACAAGCCTGATACTCAGTTATCTCCCCCACACAACATCTGGCACAATGATTACCACCCAACATGGACATCCCAGACTTCTCTAGTAGTGTCCACGCCGATAGCAACCATTGAGCGGACGCCATGTCGGTATTAAGAAGACCGAGCATCCAACCTATCACCTACAATCTCCCAAACACTTTGTCCCTAAGTAGCTGGGTTACAGCATTGTGACATGAAGGCAGGTGGTAAGGTTAATACCACTGCACATGTAAGTACACTGGGCACATAATGAGTCTGACCTAGAGTATTATGTGTCATTGGTGAATTAGGTGTATGAAAATTGTTTATGTTAAAAGATAAGAGAAAATACTTACTTACTCTTACACCCATGGCCATGGATACCCCAGGTGGTATTTGACCTCATCAACAAGTCGCCTCCATATCTCCCTGTCCATAACATCGTCTTCTGTTCCTACAAGCTTTCACAGATCTATCTTCACTTGGTCTTTCCATCGCTTCTTTGGATGTTTGCGGGGTCTCCTTCCTGTTGGGTTGCTTCTCCATATTTATTTTGTCAAAGTTTGGGCTTCTCTTCTGAATACATGCCTGGTCCATCTCATTCTTCTGCTTTTGGTTTCAGTACAATGTCAGAGGATTTATATTTATAAATATTCGTAATTTCTTAGTTAGATTTAATTCTCCACGTGTCTCCTTCTTTGGTAGGTCCAAAGGTTTTTCTCATAATCTTATCTTCAAATGTTATCAGTTTCCTTTCTGCTTTTTTGTCAAGTACCCATATCTCTGGACTATATAAAAGGATCAGTCCGATTGTATTTTTATATACTTTTAATTTTGTTCTATGTGATAATAATTTAGATGTTAAGAATTTGTTTGCTGCATACATACTTCTGTTTGCTAGGTTTATTCTGCTCTGAATTTATATGTGCTCGTGATTTCTTGAATTTGTAACTGTCCCAAGATACTTGAGTTGATCGAATTGTTCAACTCATGGTTCAGTATCTTTAAACTTTCTCTGGTAATGTTTCTTCAACCAAAATGTGGTCCTCTAGGTTGGACGTTGGATGCTAGGTTGACAGCCTGCTCCAGAAAAACAAGCTGTCACGAACCATCAACATCAAGCTTCGGAACAAGACGGACAACTGCGGAGTTTGGCCCGGATTCTCAGAAAGGAAAATACAGCTCTTTATATGGATTACTTTTCATTTCACAGGAAAACCACAAAAGTATTTCTTTTATGGGTCCAAAACAGTTGTTATAATCTATACTAATATAAAAATTTCCAGGAAAAGAAGTTTTATACTTGTATACAAGGAAACATAAATGTATAATAAATCAAGTATTTATGTTTCATTAATGATATAGTATAGTTATTGTCACCAGTAAACTAGATCCTAAATAGTAACCAATATTAAAATGAAATTTCTAAACCAATATAATAAATGATTTATTGGTGATACTATGATAATAATATATTGAAAAGTTTGTGGAGTACTTTTATTTTTTAACACTGCCTAGAGGAAGATGAAAGATACTTTTAAAAATGATATACTAATTAATAATAAATTATTAATACAATAATGGTTAAATTCTGTAAAAACGTTTCATGATTAATAATTAACATTGGTAATTACTTTTTTTGTATTAGTAAACATTTATCACATTCATAAATACAATAATTGGTTTTGGCTTTTATGACTAGATTCATTATACCCGTAAGAGCCATACTGTATGAACTACAGTACAATTGCAATAAATACAGGGTGATTCACAAAGATGTGTAGAAACTTTGGGAGCTCTTTATAAAGTACAACTAAAAACAAAGGTTAATTTTACTTGTTTTGTAATGAATAAAATGTCATTAAATTAAACATCTATTCACTTTCTATGTACATTATTCAAACAGTTTTGTTCATAATAAATGTTCTACAGGTTTTATTGGAGATTTTGATGTGTTCATTAGCGTCATAACAAAGTTATTGTTGGCCAAATGTTAAAAACCCCTATTTTTTCACCTCAATTTTTACATTTGACACTGGTTTATTTAAAAACTCCATTACATACAGTCATGGGAGCTCTTTTATTAAAATTTTCAGGTTAAAAACTGAAAAATGAATAATTTTTAACCTCAATTTACCTTATCACAGTTTCAGAACTCCTTATTTAACATAAGGTATCAAACTCTGGGAAAATTCTTTCGTTAGACATTACTCATTAACGAGGCGTTTCTAGACCTATGTTTATATGACATTTTATCTTTGTTTTTACATATATAAAGAGCTCACAAAGTTTCTGCATATTTTTGTGAATTACCCTGTATATTATGAGCTAAAATTACAAATTTTTGGAACATAAAAACCTGGAGACAAATTACACATATGATTATGTTTCTATTCTATATTTATGGCTTGCTAAGCAAATTTAAAAATGCAAAAATTAAAATAAAATTGTTTTTAAAATTCTAGAATTATAAGGTTTTAGACAAACATTCTTAGAATCGTCTGGTATTAACTTAAAAACAATAACTCTAAGCTATTAATAACACTTTAAGTAAAGTTGGATACATATTTTCTTCATTATAAAAATTTATTAAAAAGTCTATTTTAATTAATCAACAATAACTGTTATATATTGCAATTATTGATAATTTTTATTCACATACATAAACAGCGATAAGACAGAATCATACACCTACACTTAAGCAAGAGTAGATAAATGTTTGAATAAACCTACTTAAGTAATAATTAAATTGCATAATATTAAGTCAACAACCAATTTTAACAAAATAATAATACATAATATTGCCCAGAGTTAATTTCATGACACTTTTTCTAAATTTATAAGACTAATGGATCATTACCATCACTAGTAAAAACAATGTGAACACAACTCTTAACACGTTGACTGCCATGAGGGCCACCGGTGGCCCACACAACAATTTTAGCTCACGCCATGAGGGCCACCGGTGGCCCTCACTAGATTTCAGCCTGGCGCCACAGCTGATTCTACGGTAAAGTTCAATATTCATTGTTCCGAGTTCTGTGTTCCATGCAACCGGAAATGACCCCCCAAGTACAGAAATGGTCGACATCCGGTCTTTTGCCGCCATTTTGTGAAGTTATTGATGAGGTAAACCGGTGGCCCTCATGGCGTGGAGGCAAAACTTTACATATGCCATATGATATTATGTTTCAGCTGTTTTGTTGTGATTTTTATATTTTCTTCCCGCGCACTGATCAGCTTTTGAGGTTAGGTGTTTAGTAAGTGACATTGATTCTTTTTCTGACAGAAACTAGTCTGTCTAAATGTCGTAAAAACTAGTTCAAATATATAAAAAAGTATTTAGGGTTGCTTTATTTAAAAACCAGAGGACTGTTTTCTATCACATTTTATGAGCTTTCAGAATATATCATTAAAAATTACGTAATACTAAAAATGGTGCTACAATTTGTGTTTGATTTATAAAAGACGCGAGGGCCGACGGTGGCCCACATGGCGCACAGTGGCACGTATGACGTGGGCTACCGGTGGCCCTCATGGCGTCAGGCGGACATACAGTTTTACTACGGCGGCCTCAGAATGACACAATAAATTATCTACGCTGGCAGTCAACGTGTTTTAACATGACCATTGATTGACTATAGAAAACAATGATTATAGACTACTCAAGCCAATGCATTTGCTGTAGATGCATGCCTGTGCTGCTATCTAATGGTGGTTTGTATCACATATGTGCTCAAACGACTATTTGGTAACTGGCGACTATTTGGTGACTGGCGTACTGTTAGATCAGCTATTAGCACTAGAGACTAGAGAGAGGGATAAAGAGAGACAGAGAGAGGGAGGTCTCTGACACTACCTGTGAAAAACCTCACATAAAAAATTTAACCAAACAAAAAACCTACTTTCACAGGACGCACGTGAGTCTAGTCTTCTTGTTTATAAAGTTTATGGTAAAACCTAACAAAGACAATACAGATTTGGCCTTCCTCAGGTCAAAATGTGTGTCTGTTCCAGGATAAAACGTGTCTAGGTTATGTTCTTTATAATTCAGGTAATAATTGTTCTTAGGGAGTAATGGTTCAATGATATTTTAATATAAAATCTAAAGGAACCATTTCAATTGGATTTATTTTCATTTATTGTATTTACTGAAAAATAATTTAACTGATAATATAAATAAGACTTGCATACAATGATGGCTTCTCATAAAAACATCTTCTACAAAAGTTGTATGTACCATTATTTTGTTGTTTACCTATGTATTATGCTATGAAGTATATGCTATTATAGGTTAGGTTTAAATTAATCTTTCTGTAAATATTATTTGATGCAGTATTATTCGTAAAATAATATTACATCTATAATATGCTTATTAATTCTTCATTGCAGTAAGAATTGGTGCAGAAGGTCCCAACTGTATGCCTAGTTACAGAGAATATGGACAGATACAGAAGCCCTAAGCAATGCTAAATTTTGAAACGTGAAATCACTTAACTCACCAGCTAGATCATACTCAGCGCTAGTAGTAAAAACCGGCCAAGCACAGTTGCCAAACTGTGGCTGGCCGGCCGTCCAGGGAGTATCTCTCGCTACGTATCGTCTCTGGTCTCTCTAGTCTAGTCAACTGCAATAGTCCCGCATGTACGGCTTGAGCAGTCCAAAAATTATGCATATATGGAGTTTAATATTCCTGTACATATTTTACTGTTAAAACGTAATATTCATATTAACATTTTTTTATTGATAATTTTTATTTGTTTAAATCGGTGCCTGCCCTAAACCGCACAATCTAAGTAATTACTAGAAAATAAAAAAAATTCAGGTATTCTTTCCTATATTACGTTTTTGTTTCTCTTGTTTACTATAGAACTTCACCAACAAGTTTTGCATAACTTGGTGAGGCCTAGATTTTGAATACATTTGAGTAAAAATAAGTAAATAAAACATATGGAAAACTATATTGCCTGTGTAAAGGACATGAATAAAGTAAATGTATAAGAGCTTACTATTGTGAATGTATTTAAGATAATAATAATACATACTTGCAAATTTGTAAAGAATAGCTTAAATAAATGTTAATATAATTAATTAGTTTACTTTATTATTATATTGGCATTGTCAGACTAAAATTCCATACTCGTAGCTTAATCAACTATTTATAAAAGTACATTATTTTAAATGTTTCTTCAGGTTATTTTCGCGCTCTATAAGTAGGGCGTTATTTTTGCTCAATAACTTGACTAACTGAAAATTATATAGGAAATATAAAACATAAATAGTCCTAATACAAAGAACAAATTTTTTCCAATTTTATTGTGACTAGGGAAATTATTTCTATAAATATTATTAAAGCCAAATAACACTGACCAATCACAAATTCTCAAAAATTATGACCATGAAATTTGCTATAAACATTCATTATAGGATATAGACATATACTAAAAGGGGATTTGTCAACAGTTTTTCTCAAAAAGCTAAAATAAGGCAGATAATAAATATCCCAATACTAGCAAATCATTGTTACTCTAACAATGAGAAAGCTTATGACGTGCACCGTTGACACTGTTGCACACTTGACATAAGAGGTTATTTTTTAACAGTGTATTGTAACGATGTTAAGCATGTATTACGAAGAAAAATAACAAAATTACACAAGTGAGGTGAAATGAGCTTAGCCAGTAACGGGGTTCTGCACACTTAGCGTGATGTAGTGTCACTAGTTTAAGAAAAATAAAGTTTGGGATTATTACTAATATTTTATAGTTTTAAATGGGTAAAAAATGTTTAAAGGAGCATAAATCTTGAATGGGGACAAAGTGTTTTGGAGATTGTTGGCGATAGATTCCATGCTCGGTCCTCTTAATACCGACACGGCGTCCGCTCAATGGTTCCATTGGAGATTTTGATGTGTTGGATCTACTAGAGACTTATGGGGTGTCCATGTTGGATGGTAGTCAAGGTTAGAGAACTGAGTGTCAGACTTATCCGTTAGCTGAAAATCAGACCAACACTTTCTGGTTCGGATTCTACGGAAAGCTGCAGGTCCTATAGTTGCCCTGGCTGTTGGGCTATTAATAAATTGCCCTTTCTGAGAAACAGTTAAACTCAGTTAGTAACCAGACTACACTCATCCTACACTCATATCATCGTTCATATTCGCCTCAAAATATGCACAACTTTGTGTCTGTATCTCATATGTAAAAACGAATACTGTTTCCTTCAAACTAGATGAAAAATAATATTGGAGGCATGCCGCCTGAAAGTTCGAAGAACGCGTGAGTAAGTTCATCTACTTCCTCCATCCTTTTAGTCTGTAAAAATAATTTTCTGAATAAAACTCAGTCAATTTCAGAATAAAATTGGTTTTGTTTCGATTATTTTATCATTGTGTCTTGTTATAACCTAGTGTTGTAATAGAAAGAAAGACTACGACAGTTTGTGTTAGAGGAAGTGTAAAAATGTCTACAAATAGAAGCACTGCGGATGTTAAGCTTCTCAAAACACCTATCACAAGAGTACATGAAGAACTGTAGTAAAAGGGAAAGAAATTTTTAAATAATACACATCATTTCGGCCTAGATTATTTTCTTCGAGCCATATGTGCCCTGTGTTAATATAAATTAATCAAACGTCTTCTGCGTCTTGTCCCTGCATTGTCAATTATCTTCTATTGTCTAAACTGTAACAATGCCATGAGTAAACTGAAAAATAGTAAATTTAAATGATAAAGTGTGTAGCCAAGCCCGTCTTCAACCTTATGGTAGCACTATCAGGGTTCGCGGAGTGAATGTGACGAACGCTGCAGTCGCACACCATTTACACACCATACTTCACTGTACTATGTTATACATTTCCTGCAGCAAAAGTATACCCACATTCGTATTTGGTGACTAATCAATCGTTAAGATGAATAAGTGAAACCAGCTTGATATAAACGCCACGTTAGACCAAACTATTTACATTATCGTAATCCGGGTAGTACTGTGTCTGATTGCTATGTACTCTATGTAGATGTTGCCAACGTTTCGAGTGCATTGCAGCTCTCATCTTCTGGGCAACACACTCTGCTACTAGATCCACAGAGTATATTTAATGTACCTTGTGAAGTACCATATACTCTGTGGATCTAGTAACAGAGTGTATCGCCCTGAAGATGAAGATGCACTTGAAACATCGGCAACATGTACATAGCGTGTATACAAGGTGAAAAAAATATGGAAACGCTTTCACAACTTTTATATGGCTATAAAGTGAAATCTTGCACATCATCTTGATTACAACAACCTACTTCTTGATAGTGACATTTCATATTTTCACGGGTACGCTTGCATGATGAATAAAGTACATCCTCACAAACCCTGCATCATTTCACTCGGTTGTGAGGAGTTGCACGACAATCTTAAATTTAAGCCAAGTTTGGTATCCAATGAAAGGTCTATTTAAGAGAAATTAATTGTCGCAAACTGGACTTCGAAATTTTTATCCTTTACAGAGTAGCAGTCATTTGAATGTCATGACAAACAAATTTAATCTTTTGTCATGTGAAGTAACTTATTTATGGTTTATTTATACTTATGGTTATTTTTTCCATAGATAATTTGATAATTTAATTTGTTTGAATAATTGTGCTCAATAAAGTGTTTCTTGATTAAAATAATTTACATTAAAACCATGACATCGCGGAGAAATAATATTGATCGAATTAGTTACTTTGAAATTAAAATAACCGCTGCTCTGGAAAGTATACACCTTTTGAAGTACGGTTTGTGGCAATTAATTTTAAATTATTGAGAAAATATTCCTCAGAATACTAGTATTTAGTTAATTTTCTTAGTTTTTGACAGTATTAATAATATTATTTCTTATTGAATAATTATTTATTAATAAAGGGCTATCAGGTTCTTGTAGTAAATATAGCACTTAAGTTATTTAAAAATATGTTGTATAAAATTGGGCATAAATTACATTTGGTTAAACAACTTGTTTAATTGAAAGTCGTTTCATTAGACGCTGTGACTTGTTACAATCGCAGTAATTTTTTAAAATTGAAACTCTTTTCTGCGTCTTATCCATAAACAATGTTAATAAATATCAAATGAATTCAAAACCACTGCTTTTGGTAAACTTATGAGTTTTGAAAACTGTATAAGAGTATAAAAAGGATGGTGGGAGAGCGGCTGGAAAAGACAACTGAAAAGTGAGAATATATTATGAGAATAAAAGATTGTGATAAAAAGAGATAGAACCTATAAATTACTTTTTTACAATTTATCATTGAATTTTTTTGATAATATTATTATTGTTGTTGTAAAAATCAAGACTTATACATTTTATTTTGATCATTACAAGCAAATTAAACTTCACAAAAATCATGCTTAACTCATTCTAAGTAAAAATATTAAGTGGATCGGTGGTGGTAAATTACTTGAACCATTTTCAGACGAGAGTAACTTGCAGAGGATTTATTATAAATTTACATGTACTGTAATACTATTACATGAAATTTGATTTACACTTCTATTTTTATTCTTCTTATTTTAGAATTATTTTTTAATAAACAATTTTTTTAATTTTTGATTTTGTAAATAATCAAAACTTATTTTTATTTATCATATTTTTTTAATTTTAATATAAAGATTTTAATTTTATCTGTTCTCAAGACTTGGATATAAATCAGTCTTTTAACTGCCACCAATATTTCTTTTTTGTCTCTTGATCTGTCCACTTTACACTATCTACAAGCAGTAATATGTGCCCCACTAAATTGGTCAAATTTAAAGGTTTATAAATGTTAAGAGGGTTGTGGAAAACACAAGGTTGAGTAAGATGAATAAAAATAAACAGGTAATGAAAGATCGAGATGTGAGAAATTGTAGCGATAAGATGTATTATATTATTTTAAAATTGTATGTTTACTATGTATTTACAGCATTTATTTTGTATTTATAACACTTTTAGGCCTATTTATTTAACAAGTTATAGAAAACTGTTGTTTTGTTTTTGGGTTTAATCAAATGTTTATTAATGTAAATAGTTCATAAATTTATGGACAATTAAAAGTATAACTTCTAATTATATGTTTCAAGGATCCTTATAAGCATGTGCTATCAACACACTTTGCTTGTCTCTGTTTCTGCTAAGGTACCTATTTATAAAGTAACTATAAAGATTGATGATATCTAGTCGGTATAAAATAAGTAAAAAATCAATCAATTTGGCAAATTGAAAAGTTTAAAAATAGTGAGCCCTAATAAAAATAATGAGCTTATGGGAGGGATGTATTGAGAAATTGTGTTGAATAAATTCTGTATAGTATGTATGTCTAAATTATATGTTATATTTTATAGTTCCTCGTGGTGTAATATCACTGATAATGTCCAAGCTACCTGCAGAATAAAAATCTTGGCTTTCTTATCATCCATCGTTATTTTATCATCCTTAAACAATTAATTGTTTCATAATTTAATTTGATAAATTATCATAAAAATGTTTCATAAACTTGTTATTTAAGAATACAATTAAATAATCCCCTTTATGTATAAATGCATAAAATAGGTTTCATTTGCTCAATGTATAACTTATGTACTTTGAGAATTTGGCTAAAATTCAAACAAGAGAATGTATAAGGTCAAAATACGCAAAGTAAATGCAACTCAGTGAACGTAAGCGGGAGTCTTCCGAGCCTTGCTCTCGGTGCCCTGTCTGACTATCGGTTGGAGTTCTGTCTGTCCATTCTGTATTCCTCCCTCCACTGCGGGAAAACGGAAATCCTGCACTATGATCTGGCAACGCCGCGCCAGTTAGCAACCGTCTCAATGCCTTCATTTTGAGAAATACCATGAACTGCCCGTTTCATTATTTCTTATACCGTGGGGCTTTTGTATATGGCTATATTCTGTGCTAGTTAATAAAAGATTCTGGAGTTTATATAAAATTCTAGAAATATAAAAGTATGTTCTTCAGTAAAGTAAATGATCTTATTGTTTAATTCCCTACACAATTATATACACTTTTTAAAATTATTAATTAATTATGTTAAAATATTAGATATGTATTTATTTAGTTTTCTTGTTTCAACCACAGAGCAAGTAATACAAATAGAGTATAGAACTGGCACAGAACTTTCTGCGGTGAAGCCAGCTGTCACCACAAAAATGGCACCTCGCTCCAACTACCTCCTTAGTATGGAGCGTCGAGCATGTAGTCTGCATAGAATATACATTCATAGCTTACATATATTATAATATGTTATATGAAAAATGTATGCAAAGGAAGGAAGTAAAACAAGACAGACTGAAGAGTATCATTATCTTACAAGCAGTCGCATTCATTGGTTTAGGTTAGTAGTGCACTGCCGAGTCTACGGTTATAAAAATTGTTCTATACTGTATTGTAATTTCCAAATACTTTGGATTAATCGGCCAAATAGCTATCCGGCCGGGGGTTCGGTCCCATAGTGGCTGGTTAAGAGAGCGTCTAATGTAATGTCACATAACAGTTATTTCACATTAAATTTTTACCTAGATACCTGTACCAAATTGTATGCTGTTATTAAATTATTTTCATACTTAACCACCGGGTTCTATTTGTTAACCCGTGTGGTAATCCCTAACAAAAAAAGTTGTTGTAAAGAAATGTTGTTTATTTGCTTGACTAAAGGTACAGTGAGCTAGCTATGTGTCGTTGACCGTATCAGTCATATATTTTCGTATTAAATCTCATGACTAAGCCTTCCGGAGGGGTGTGGGGTGGGGGTAAAGTGACGCTCCACCGCTCCGTTAGAGTTGCCCTAGCAGGGCGACCGGTTGTATCAGTGTGATTGTTAGTGGATCCCTAACGGCACGACTATTCATATTTCTCCAAAATGCTTATGTATATATTTTACAATGTGTTTGAAATATATAAGTTTTACAGTTAAGAATTTTAATATTTGTAATACTTATTTTATAACTTTTTAATTAATAAAAAAGTTTTGTATAAAAATGTTTGTGTTATTTAATAAGTTTACACACGTTAGGGAACCCCTATACACACGATTTATGTTACAAATTTGACCGATCGTGGGTTTATTATTTGCTTAACCAGTTTCATTGCTTAACATTGTATCTAAAGTTATAGAGAAGTGTGTAAGCAAGCAATTGTCTAAATATTTATTTGAAAATAACTTAATAGCTGAAAATCAATGTGGTTTTAGAAGTGATGTTACATCTGAAGATGCTCTCTCTCATATTAACGATAAATTACATAAAATAATTAGCAAAAATAAACACCCATTGATCGTGTTTATTGATTTGACAAAAGCATTTAATTCGCTGATAGAAATTTATTATTTCATAAACTGGAATGTTTAGGAGTCACAGGAGTTAGTTTTAACTGGTTTAAAACATACTTAGGAAGTAGACAGCAGATAGTTTCTTTAGATGGTGTTCAAAGTGAATTGAAACATATCACTCATGGAGTGATCCAAGGCAGTACATTAGGTCCTCTACTATTCCTCGTATATCAAAATAATATTAGTAATATTCAATTAAGTAGTGGTCACATGTTTCTGTATGCGGATGACACTGCTTTAGTCTTTGAGGGATCGACGTGGACTGATGCCTACCAGTTTGCTGCTCATGGGTTGGTCACAGTTAAACGATGGTTTGACCATAATCGGCTTACCGTAAATGTGGCTAAGACTAAATGTTTGGCGGTTTCTCTACGTACCTCTGGTGATCTGGTAGATCATGACTTGCGTTTTCATGTATGTGACGGTGGGACGGACTGTCAGTGTGATGTCGTTGAGCGTGTTGACAACTACAAATATCTAGGTGTTATATTTGACAATAGACTAAGCTGGATGGCGCATGTTCAATACATTAACAATAAATTACGCAAATGCATATATATGTTTGCTGAATCAATTAAAAGTAATTTATTATGCTTATATTCAATCAATCTTCCAATATGGTATCTTAGTTTGGGGAGGTACTCCAAAGTCAATGATACATTCATTAGAAATAACACAAAAAGTATTATGAAATCAGCTCTGGTTAAATCAGTTTACTTTCCCACTAGCATGCTGTTTCAATTATTCACCGTCTTAGATGTCCGCCAGTTGTTCATAAAAGTTTTCCTTCTATATAGCTTTAAAAGACAGTTTTATATGCTGGAAAAATCTAATCATACATACTCAACTAGACATCGTACCAATGTTGGCACAACTACTCAACGTGTGACAAAAACGTTCAATAAAACGAATCCAAATTTTCTTATTCATATTTTGTATCAAAATATGCCAGAAAATTTAAGAATTTTAAATGTTAGCAAGTTCATGTATAAGACAAAAGTAGTGAATTGGCTTGTCAGTATTGGTAGAGAGACCGCCTGCTCAATGATAACTTGTCTATGCCATATAACGGCGCTGTCTAATTAATGAACTTTTTCAAGTAGTGTACGTTAATATTTCTTGTCTGGGTCCTTTTACATTATTTTTATCTGCACGTGTTGTTGCCGTTACTATTATTAATTATATTTTATTTTGAACTATTCTCCTTTTTTGTTCTTTATTTCCCTTATTACGTCTATTGTAATATCACTAGGGGATGATTAGGAGTGTGTGTGAGTGGGTATATGCATGAGTGTGTATGTGTTGTGCCAGACCTGAGTATTAAGGGGTACACTGACAGCTCCTATTTTTAAATTTTTAGTTTTCTATTATTTATTTTCCTCCACTTGATAGGTTTATACTTTATTTAATAACTGTTTACATACGTACTTTTTGTTCTATTGTCCTTTGAGCTGTAAGTATGTATATTTTCTTCCGCCTTAATATGTAGTTTTGTATAAGTTGCATACATACAATTATCTTGTAATATGTTCACTATAAATTATTGTATTTTTTTCAATTGTAGTTTTTTTATAATTTTGTACATACAGTGTTTAATTTATTCAAAAGTCTCTGTGAGACTGTAGAACTCGGTTCTCACGCACAGGTTCATTACCCATGTGGTGACCTTTTCCGTGTTTAAAAATGTATAAATGAAATTGTTTTTTTGGAAATAAATAAACAATTATTATTATTTAATCACTTTCTATCCAATTATTATTATAAGAAGGATACTTGAACATCCACCAGTGTAGGTATATTTATGTCCACTGGAATAATCCCAAATAAAAAATACATTATATTGTTCTAGTAGTGTTATTATATACAAAAATATATAGTTCTATTTATAAATTACGTAAAAATAACTATAAGATTAAGTACAACAATCACAATTACAGCTAATAACTTTAGAGTCATTATTACAGAGCGAGGGGTATTATTGGTAACTGCGGTATAACTTTATAAGATACCTGTTTGTTATAACAATATTATATTGTGCTTACCACTTGTTTGTTAAAACAACATAGGTGTAATAGTAGTAACATAGTTTAATGATATAGGGCAAACTTTACAATAATTTTTCATTATTAAACTATTAATAGTGCTAAAAATATCATATTAAAAATAAACAAGTTTTATCTTCACAATGTTAGAAATCAAGCAATAAAACAAAATAATTGCACTTAAAATGAAAAAACGTAATAAAACCCAATACTCTCTCTCAACATATTAAATTTTAACTCCAAAATGAGAACACTTGAATATTTGTGACAAACTTTCTTCTTTATATAAAAAAAGACTATCAATAGTCATTTTTATGTGATGGGTGGATAGTTGACCTTGTGTGATATGAATATTAGAGCCAAATGTTTTATTCTGTGTACATTAAAATTAATGGTAGGACCAACGATCATTATTCATACAATTCTTAGACTTTCCTTTCTCACTAAAAAAATATCTCAATTTTGTTTAAAAAATGTATTAATGATATAAAATGATTTTTGAAAGATCATTAGTAGTCAATTTGTTTTGAAAGAATGTACCACTTCCATCATTTTATGAAAAAAAACTTAAAATGTAATAAACCCTGACAGGATGTTCTTTACAAAATGTTCAATATTTATGATTAACATTAACTTTAAAAATATTTAATAACAACATTGCTCAATACACTAGGAAGTCACTTTGAATCGTTTTCTAATGAGTATAGCACCAGTAAAAAGATTAGGTGGCAGCTAGGTCACAAATTGTGAGCCTTTATGGCTAGACTGTATCCCCCATTACAGCATAGTTGCCTAGTTATATAAGGTTCTTGGCACAACAAAATACCTACATTCTTATATATTTAATCAGGTACAAAATACTTTTATGTGCTTTCACATTATTTTGGGAACTATTTCAAAGAAATGAAGTAATCTTCTTTGGTCTTGAGTTTTAAATATCTGATTTTATACTCTCCAGATATAATAGTTCTGATTTCTTGTAAACTTTTGTTCTTGGTTTCAGGAACGTAGTATAAGAGGAAGAACAGTCCAATAGTCGCAATCGAGCTCATCAAGAGGTAGGTGTAAGTGAAACTAATTGTATCAACAACAACAAGAAACAGTTTGGTGACTATAAATGTACAAATCCAAGTGTAACAAACTATAGCAGAGGTGGCCCATGACTTGACTTCAGTTGGGAGGACCTCAGCCATCATGAACCAAGGAATAGGCCCGAGGCCTGCACGGAATGTGGAGATAAAAACACAAATAACCACCACCGGTACCCAACCATAAGCTTCCATGTCCACATCTGAAACCATAGTCAGGGCTTAATTCTTTCTATTTTATTTATCTGTTACTCAATGTCTCATATACTGTTTTACCAACAAGTATAATTTAAATGTGAATAGATCACATTTAATGTAAAAATATAATTAATGGAAAATCTGGTTATTAAGCCCTGAGATATTCTACTGCAAACAAGTTAGTAAATTAAAGCACTGAAATAAAATCATGCCAAAGCTATGTGTAAGTAGGTGTAGGTTAGTTGTAGGTCTTTTAGATCTAAAATGTCATACTAAAACTTGAGTATTAACAGTTTTTGTTCTTCTGTTCAGTAACTGAATTGTATAAGAAACCAATCTAGGTTAGGAAAATAATATGTATACATTTTTAATAAAAACTATACAGTAAAATTAATTAGAAACACAAAAGATTATAATTTAGATCAATAAGGCTAATTATAATTTATGTTATCACAGTTGATATTTGGATCTGATTCCATTTTTGAGGACAAAACAGACTGTGCTGTGGAAAGTTTCAGTGCAGTAATGTAAAGAAATGACAGTAGATATGCAAATAAATATGAATTTAATGTAAATGCAAACAATGTGCAGCCATTAACATAGCTATTCAAATCAAATACTGAGTATTGATAATGCAGTTTTCTTTAATTAAAGTATGAAATTATTCAATGTTGTAGTACTGCAGCTGCATATAGTTCAATAATACAAATAATTATTTGTATAAAAAATAACCAAAGTATTGTTAATAGTAAAATTGACTATAATGTGTTAAGGGACTTCATAGATTTACATCTCATTAATTACATTTTAAGGTACTAATAAAAATTGTAAGATAGTTATGAATTAATATTTTTATATTTTATGGAAATGAAAAACATGTGTAAGTAGCAACTGTTTAAGGAAGAGCGCACCTTTACCAACAGAATGATTGTTTTAAATTACCATGCTTGATAACAGCAATGGCACTTACCGCTATCTTTATACACAAAGTAGATGCCCATGACTGCGAGACTGATGGCCATCACAGCATCAGAGAGGATGAGCAAGAAGCGGCGGCCCACCCTGTCCACAAGACAGGCGCCTGTGGCCGAAGCAATGACCGATACCACTCCAACAATAATAGTGGCAGTGGTGGGGGGAATGGAAGTCCCAGCACCACGAAAAATATCCACAGTGTAGTAAACTACAGCACTCACACCACTGAGTCGTTGGAATGTCATCAGTCCAAATGCTATGCCAACAGCTTTGGTAGTGGTAGACCTGAATCAGGTAATTTAAGACATTGGTACCAGAAAATTAAAAGCTAAAACAAGTGACTTTCTTTTATTATTCATTACATTTTATTTATTTGTTTATTTTATTAAATCAGGGATTTATATTAATAACAATGATGATCTTAACTAATGATAGAAGATAATTTTTAAAGCATTAAATATTAATTTTTTTACCCTAGATTTTTAGCTAAGACGAATATTTAAATTAAACATTTTTAGTAATTCCACAGTTTTTAATTTTTGATTAATGCATTATTGCCAGTTGCGGCATCTTCAGATCATAATAACCAAATTGTACAAAAATATGTTTAAAAAAATACAATTTGTACTTAAATAAAATTGATGGATAAGTTGTTAAAATTTAAAAACAAGGTTTTGAATTATGTAAGTTGTATTCCAGTTCATCTCTAATTACAGGTAAAATATATTATTAAAATTAACGGATGGCTGAGAAATACAGTCATCTTTTTTTAATGCCATGAACGCACTTTCAATTTTATTTCTCTTTTTCCATGATTTTTCTTTATATATAATAGACGACTCTTCAAATTTTATATTATGCTTTTTATCAATAGCATGTTCAACTAATTTTGATTGTTCATTTTTTTCAGTTTTTAAATTATATATATGTTCCTTTATTCTTGTTTTAACAGGTCTTGATGTTTGGCCGAAAAAAGAGGAAGAGTGAGCCGGAATGTTCAAATCACTACTGTTTCGAAATTGAAAACGTGAATTTTGTTTAGTCAAAAAAAAGTGAAAGGTTTTCTTTGACAAAACTTAATGTTTCCAAGATGTAAATGGAAGGAAATGTTAACAATTTTGATGATTTAAAAACGTTTTTACAGGGATGATTTTGATGTAGTGAGTAGATTATTCGAACAGCCTTTTTTGAAGTCTAAATAATTAGTGTCCGTTGGTTCTCACTGCCCCACACTGGTACGGCATACATTAGGAGTGGATAAAGCAAACCATAGTATGCTATGAGAAGGACATTGGTGTTAACTGTCTTTGCAAGACTGAGTAAAAGGAAAAGGCATGTGCTCACTCGATGGCAAACCATCTCAATATGAGTGTGAAAATTTAAGTTTTCATCAAGAACTACGCCCAGGAGTTTTACTGATTCAGTTTCTCCTAAAACTGAATCATCTAAGTAAATTCGGAGGCCGAAAACTGAGTTTGCTAATGAATTTTTTATTTTTAAGTTAACTAATTGGGTTTTTGAAGCGTTGACCTTAAGCTTATTGTTATCAAAACATTGGAGTAGGATATTTGACTCCAGAAATGCTTGTTTCTCCAATTCAAGCCTATTAGGACTAGACAATGAGAGGGAGGTGTCATCCGCAAAGAGGCAAATATTTGAGTTTGTTATACTAGATGGAATCTGATTAATAAATAAAAGAAAAAGTATTGGTCCGAGAATTGAGACTTGAGGCACCCCACTAACAATACAGGCTTCAGCAGAGGTGTGACGCAAGTGATATCCTGATATAATTAAGGATTTTTATTTTAATAAAAATAATAACAGTATAACACTTTTAAAACTTGTCTTGTACTGTAATTTTATATGTACTATGTATAGACAATATTCTTTATTAAAACAGTATCTTAGAGATATGTTACAGAGTCAATTAATTAAAAATCAATGAAAGTGAGAAAGCAAAAACAAAATATAGTTATGTAAAATGACATAAGATGATAATTTAAGTCAGTGTTCATCATTATAAGAGTAGAATTCTTCTAACGAGTAGAAAGCCTGGTCTTTCAGCCAACACTGAAGAGTTCTTTTCATGGTTCTCAAGTTGTCATCTTTCAGGTGTTTCGGCAGCTTGTTTGACACTTTCATTCCAGCATAAGATGGTTTTTTTTTCAAACAAGGCTGTTCTGTGAGCTGGTTTTGTGTAGTCTCCTGCTTGTCTGGTGTTGTGGTTATGTAGGTGGGTTTGTTTTGGAGGGTCCTTAGTTTTACAGTAGAGAATAGTTTCCAGTATGTAGATGGATGTTACTGTGAGAAGTTTCCAGTTTTTAAACAGATTTTTGCAACAGTCTCTAGGCCCTCCCTATCCCTGCCATTATTCTTATTGCTTTTTTCTGCATAACTAGAACCCTTTGGAGATTTCCAATTGAAGAGTCACCCCAAACAATTATTCCATAGCGCAGGTGGCTTTCAAATAGCCCATGGTATGCTATTTTCGTAGCTTCATGATTACTAGTAATCTTAGTTCTCTTTAGTGCATACAGAGCTGAGCTAAGTTTTAGGCATAGGCTGTCTTTATGACTTTTCCAGCTTAAATTCTCATCCAGTGTAATGCCAAGATGTTTAATGTTATCGGCTGCTTGGAGGCCCGGCAATTCACTTATGAGAGATTTTTTGCTGCCCAGTGACATTTTTTTTGTTTTTTTCTCGTTGAGAACAAGGTAATTTTTTAAGGTGTATCTTGAGCCATGCTGAAAGCAACAAACGAGTCTATTTACAGCTGTTCATTGTTTTTAATGGCTGTGAGTAACACAATATCATTTGCATACATGAGCAATTTGCAGTACTCTCTAAGATGGTCCGGGAAGTCATTTATAAATAAAATGAACAATACTGGTCCAAGGACGGACCCTTGTGGAACTCCTCTTTTTATTGGCAGAGGCTTAGACTGTACTGATCTTGTGAGTCTGTTGGTTGTTTCCTTTAATTCTACCAGTTTACTCCACCCTTTGATGTAGCTTGCAAACCACTTAAGTGCTGTTTGTTGGATACCAAGTTTATGTAGTTTGGCCAGTATAAGGTCGTGGCCAAGGCAATCGAAGGCCTTGTCAAGCCTTGAAGGCCTGAGGTCAAGGTATAAACTTGTGATGGTGTTGCCAACTTCTATGTTGTCAATTATAAACTCAACAAGATCAATAATTGCAGTGATGGTAGATTTGCCAGAGATAAATCCATGCCGTTTGTCAGTCAGTAGTTGGTTCTCTTTTTAAATATTCTAAAAGTCTGACTAGAATAATTTTTTCGATTAGTTTTGAGACTGATGAGATCAGGGAGATTGGTCAATAGTTGGCAACATTTTGAGGGCATTCCTGTTTCAATTTTAGATAGATTTTGGCTATTTTTAGTCTGGATGGGAAAATGCCTTTCTTCAGTGACATGTTTGTGATTTTTACTAAAGGAGGTATTAGTTAGTTAGATATTAGTATCACTGTACGTGTATGGGTGGGCGGGTGGGTCAGTACCACTGTACGTGTATGGGTGGGCGGGTGGGTCAGTACCACTGTACGTGTAAATCAATTTTTCCATTTTATTGGTAGAACTGAGTATCCCAGTAGAAGTGCAGCTAACCTCTCTGTTAACTGTATGTGTATAAAGTTTTATATATAAGTACAGTGATATGTCTTTCTGTGTACAAACTGAGTCAAAACAGTGTTGTGAATTGTCAATATTACAAAATGTTTTAATGTTATACATTTATATAATTGTGCAATCTATAAATTTAAAAATGTTTTAGTTACTTTTGAATTTTTTTCATGTATGAAATTGATTAACTGTGTGCTTTACAATATTTGAATCCACAATAGGCATTTAATATTGAAAGGTTCTTGGTTGCCATATTTAATGACAACCAAGAAATTAAATTATCAAATAAATTAATCATAAATAATGGAAAATACAAGAAAGAAGGAATGAACATTCATGGGCCAAGATGGACCGAAAATGGATACAAATTACAAAAAACATAGAGAATTACATCTACCCAGCAATAGTGGAGGCCATCTCTCTCTCTCCCCCCTCCCCCTCTCTCTCTCCTGAAGAAAGTGCCAGTGGAATTGAAAATTTGTGTGATTATGTGTATATTTTGTGTATGTTACTACTATTCTGGTGTTAGTGAACTTTTCTTCTAAGTTTGCTTTTGTCCTATCTTTCCAATATACTAATTCCTTGCCTAGTGCCCTTTAACCTAACCTAAAAAAACATAGAGAAAAATCATAGACAGACATAAGAAAAAGACATCTTAAATTTTATAGCCACGTAATGAGGCTTCCTGACCGTATACTACCAAAAAGAGTTGCAAAATACGCAGCATCACTTGTTAATGGAGTTGAATGGATACAAAAACTTAAAAGAGATTTAGAATTGGCAACAATCAGCTAAGACAAAATTAAAGATGAAATAGGTTTTGAATAAAAGTTGAAAATGGGAGTTTAATCACAGACAAAAGCTCAGAGCCGGAACAAAAGGAGCAAAATAAGAAAAGCTGAATTTTCATAAAAAAATTAAAAACTGGTGGATAAATAAAAAAAGACAAGAAAATACAAAAAATAAACAAGATTTACTTAGTCTCTTCCCCCTTGGGAGCTTAGGACTAATAATAAATAATGAGATTTGTGTACTATCTACTGAAAGATACGTTCTAATTATCTTAAATGTCTAACTTCATTTGTTTAAAATAAAACAAAATTATTTTAATATTTTTAGATTTGGAAATATCAAAATAAGAAATAAAACAAAATAATTAAAAAATTAGATTTACCGGAATGAAAACGAAGCAAGCTTTTCCCTTAAACTGGCCAAGTCTGATATTTTAATAGCTGTTCGTCTCCTCTCTTCAGCCTCATCAACCATTCGTTGTAACTTGGCTAACTCTGGGCCTACGTCATACTGTTGATGCAGCTTGGCACCTCGAAGCCACCTGAAACAATTAATATTAAAAACTTATAATTTAAATTAAATAAATGGCTGTTAACAATTACCCTTTAAAAATCATGGTCTTACTTATTTTTTAACTCTTTGGTTTTATTTGGGATAGTGTGTAGTTGTTTTTGTTAAATTATTCAAATCTTATTCATTTTTAAATTCATATTAGATATTGTAATAATTTATTCATTCTGTTGAGACTCTTGATAGCCACTCAGAAAGTTGGACGGTGAGTGAGGCTCACAAGGTTGCGTACACCTTACTCGAGGAGAGTCTTTTGTGAACCACTGGTATTTTATTTTAAATGCTAAGAAAAACTGCAAAAGACTTAACAATACATAAATAATTAAGGTGGTGTAATCAGTTTTCAGTGAGTTAGTTAGTTCCCAATGTTATAATCAAAATTAGTTAATGTACCTTCCCTTGAGATAGGAAACATAAAAAAAAGTGTTAACCACTACATTAGAACTTGTGGCCTTATTTTAAATCAAATATAAGACAAAACTGTTCAAAGTACAAATTACATTTTTTATAATTACTTTTTTAGATATACAGTAACTGAAGGGTTTAAAATGTTTTTAATTTTTCTAAAATATAAAAATATTTACAGTTATAAAGGTTAAAAAAATTATTTTTACAGTTAAAAAATTTATTTGATGTAAAAATAATTATGATCTCATTGTAATTAAAAAAAGTATTTTTACCGTTCAAAAATTTATTTGATGCAAAAATAATTATGATCTCATTGTAATTGATCAGATCAGTTCTCTTGTGTTTAATTGATATAACAGGAAGGTTAGTCAGCCTCTACTGCCTCAAGTCTTAGACAGTTTTTTATGAGTTTTAATTTGGTAAAACTTTTTTCTCAAGAGGCAATTAATTGAAACTGGAATAGTTAAGAAAATCTTCAGTGTTGTTGTTATGTTTGGATAAACTTCTTGTAGTATTTGTATGCAAATAAGAACCTACTTCGATAATAGTGCAGCATACTTATTACTCTACTGCAAATGCTCAAAACTCTCAACTTCAAACATACATTTTTCATTATTCAGATTCCTATTATAAATAAGGCCAAAGCCAAAGCAGATTTCTGAATGCAAGTGTGGCTTTTCCTGGCAGGTTTTGCAAAAGTAAACAGTTTCTTTTCTTACTTTTTTTTATAGCAGACCACACATCTGTTTCCCCTTGACGCTTTGCCCATTATGTGCAGCTTTCCGTCGAGTCTTTTCAAATTGTGCTCACAGGCAGGGCGTCCTGGACATCTCCTTACAGCTAGGTTTTGATTGAGATGGTCGGTTACAAGTTCAACTCGTTTCTCTCTAAACTCCTTGTGCTTCTGTAGTACTTTTGTATAGTAAGTACGAATTCACTATGCTGACCTCTAATAATCAAAAAAATATTTTTCTGTACCACTTTTTTGTACGCCTCATAATTAGTAATTGCTAGTATAGTGGTTAGCCCTATCCACTCCAGTTTTGTATAATCGATAATCATATTAGGCTTCATGATTGGAGGTTTAAAAATGTTCTTGTCTGGAACTGCAGTCATTTTTTTGCTTGCCTTATGTTTTGTACTTAGAAGCATGACAGGTTTCTTATCTTTTCAGCACCGAACTGCAATGTTACCTTTTCTATAAGCTCTAATATCACCACACTTCATTTTTTTAATGTCAATTTTCGGCATGCCCTTCCTGTTTTGCATTACAATGCCTGTCAAAACAATATTTTTTGAAATAACTCGTTTGCTAGTTTTGGGATCTTGTAGTACCTATCGACATACAAATGATGACCTGATGGTATGTTTTGAGAATCCTTTACTAAGGACTCACACAAAGTTGTCACAGTCCTGAATGAGAGAGCACATCTTGTTTACTGAAATAGAGCATAAAATCGAATATGTAACCATTGCTACTGTCTGAAAGCACAAAAACCTTTAAACCAAATTTGGTCGGTTTGTTTGGATTATATACCTTGAATACCACATGCTCTTTGAACAAAAAGGTGCTTTTGTCAATGGATATATGACGACCAGGATTGTAAAAGAGCTTACATTTTTCTCGTATAATCTGTAAAATACGTGATAATCTGTAATATGTATAATCGTAAAATCTGTAATAATTGTAAAATCATTTATTTTGGCACCAAATTGTGTTTCTTCTTCACTACTGAAATGTAAGCTCCAAAAGAGGAGAAGAAATCTATCATTTAAAAATAAAACTTCATATGAGATACCCACTGTGTAGAATCTCATATGAAGTTTATAATTGTACTTAAAAATTTCTTTGCTTCTATAATTGTCATGTTGCGCCACGATTTCAATATACTTTTAGGACTGTGTGCATTTTGTTTCCTTTCGGTACCCCACTTATTTGTTTTGTTACACAAATTTTGCAATACTTCTTCACTAAAAAATAGTAAGAAATACTCTATTGGAGTAGATATCTGGTCAATGCTGTTTGGTAGAACTGGACCTGGTTCTTCAGTAATAAAAGGACTGTTACTTACAGGACCAGTGTCATTAGCTTCAATGTCATTCAATTAAGGTCATTCTCCAAATTACTATTTGACACACGATGTACAATATTTACATCACTTTCACTTTTATTTTCACTCTCCACATTCATTCTTTCATCACATTCTTCCACCATATCCTCTTCATCACTTGCATTATCGCGCTGAATGTCTCGTTCAGACAATGATCTGTTTAGCCAGTCGATAACATTGTCCAAAAAGTCAGGGTCCAATCGCTTAGCCATTCTAATCACTTACTTTATATTTGAAAATATGCCTAAACTACCATAACGACTAACTAGAACTAAATTACATAAATAAAATAACAGAACCCATTGAATTAATAAGCCGAAGTAACTCATGTCTAAGGAAACAAAGGGCGCAGCGCAAAATGCAGCAGATGAAGCGCTGGACTAACAGTGACAGTGACACAAGTTTTAGAGAGGGATGGGTCGGAGAGGGTAAGGAAGGATGGAGTTAGATATGGTATTGGGTGGAGGGAGTAGTATGACTAAAACAATGAATAGCGTGTGACCTTGGGAAGCAGGGTGGGTATCAAACAAACTCAAACTGCATATGACGGGTATTCCTGGCAAACGCTTGTTGAGCTAAAAAGAGTCTGTGTATATATACGCACACCGCTCACTCGGAGAAAAGTGTTTGCGTATATAATCGGCAAACGCTCGCGAAGGGTTAAAACCCAGAGGTTTTGTGAGAAATAAAATAACCATATATCTATTATTACAAACAAGTTTAAGGCCTTGAGACGTAGATGCATACAAAACAATCAAAGCTTTAAAAATGCATAAAGATCATTCAATGACAACCCTTGTTGAACAACCTAATGTTGACGTGCCATCTGCTGTTGAAAAAGCTGCTCCCTGCAGCCAAAACGAGAAGTCTGATTTCCAGATAATCATTGATGAGAACCCTGTTGTTCATGTAGATATAGTCCAGACAGAAGAAAGAAATGTACTGGATTCCGAGAAAGTTGCTGTCGTCAAAAATCAGCCTGAAGAAGTCCAAACATCAACCAGAAAAAATATCAAACAAACTTTCGAAGACCTTGTTATAGAAATGTTTTTAAAAAAAAGGAATGGGGTAGAACTTGGTAATGAACCTACTCAAGAAAAGCCAAAAAGAAAAAAAAATTAAAAATTAGTTCCGGAGCTAATAGTATTACTTCAAATGAGTATGTAGATAAGATGCGGGAATAAAAAGAAAAGGAGAATTGGCTTTGCAAGAAAAAACTAAAAGGCAGGATAAAAAACTCTTTGAAAAACAGAAAAAAGATGCAGGTAAAAAGAAAAAAGTTCAGTACAAACTTGAAAGTAAAAAAAAGAAGTGAAATATAAAATGGAATAAAAAAGTTAGGAAGACAAACATAATAATAACAGAAAGTCAAAAATCCAAGTTTCTCTCGAAGACAGATTTGGAAAATCCTGAACCTTCAATTTCTGGTAAGTTCATCCATTAAAATAAATCAAAACCAGTGTTTTTTGAGCTCTGACGATTATTCATCGGATAATAATGAATCAGATCAAATAATAAATGAGATTGCAGACTGAGTCAGATGAAGTTGTGCCTGGGATCATTGTGATTAAAGTTGATTATGTTATTGTACGATATAATGAAACTAAATTTCCTTGACAAGTTATAGATTTAGAAGGAGAAAAAGTAAAAGTGAAACATATGAAAAGTGCTGGCTTAACTTATTTGAGATGGCCTAAGGAGGATGACATTCTATGATATGAAGAAGATATCATAAGACTTATTAAACCACATATCCCAATGAACAATCGTGAAATTTTTAGTGTTTCAAAATTGAAATGATGTTTGTATGAATATGTTGAGTAAATTAAGTTTCATGGAACTGTTTTAAGAATCTTTTTTTTAATTTTAAGTAACTAAAACCAAGAAGTTGCTTTTTATTGTAAAAAAATAGCTTTTAATATAATTTCTGAATAACTGTGAGCGTTATTATTTTAACGATGTTCGGAGCAACCAATCCTACAACACAAGTAACTACTGTAAAAAATAGTTTAATAATGGGTGTCCATTTTTTTTTTACTTCCCTACGCATACAAGCAATGGTCCCAGTTACCCTTTAAGATATTCTATGTGATTTTATGAGAAGTACACCTGAGTCGTCCAGTTACCCCAACTCAAAGGGGAACTGGACCCACTTAAATAAAAAATATATATATATGTATTTTTTGTTCCTAATAAAAAATAGTAATAATTTAACAACTCAAATATATTCTTCATGAGGTACTATAACATATTTTATATGCCATTTATAACAGTTTTTAAATATTATTACTGTTTAGACTTGTTAAAAAGGCAAATGAAATAAACGTAAATCTATGGCCCACTTACCTTAACATTTTTCTAAGGTTCATTGATTAAAGTGGAAGAGTTCAGACCATGGTCATATATCATATTTATTTCTTATCTCAATTCTTTACCCAGAGTGAAATATTGTATACATAAAAAATAAAAATAGACTCAAACCTGGCAAATGAGAAAAATTATGCAAATAATAGGTGAATAAAATTGGAATGTTTTGAGATAAAATGACTTAATAAAAAATGTTCAAAATACACTTTTCTGCTGGAGAATTTAAAAAAATGTTGGAGAGAGAATATTTTCTTAAAAAGGACCTCGCAAAAAGGTTTTGCTCCAGGCCTCGCATTTGCTAAGGACGGCTCTGCCCCCCCCCCCTTAGTTCCTGGTCTGAGATAAACTCTTTAAAAAATATATAAAGCTAATATAATGAAGTAAGTCCATTTTTACCTTAGTTTGCTACTAAATAAATATCTCCAATTTGCCTCACGTGTGTCAGCAAACACTAGGCAACTTGCAATAGGTTCTAAAATGCTCTTAGCATGAATCCATACTGTTTGTATTTGGTTGGTGAGTTCATATATTGAACACTCTAAGAGAAAAGGTTTTCTTTCCTAATAAAATAGTTATCTCCACTCTTATTTAGTTTTAGTATAAAAACGTAGTTTTACCTGAATACACATTTCATAATATATAGCACTTAACCCACACTCTATGGGTTCAATCTATAATTAATTTGCACTTTTGAATATAACTTTTAGGTCAATTAAATTTAAATGTACAAATTTTGATTAAATTTATCTTCAAACATGCAAATGCATTGAACGGACATATCTTGAGTGACAGGTTATATTCCTAGTCACAATCCATCCACAAACTAGGAGATAATACTATTTTGATAATACTGGATAGTAAATGTGTGATGAACATTTGATTTATTTGTAGATCCTTTCTAAGTCTCATAACTATTTCATCAATCAGTGAGTAATAATGAAAATCCAAATTAAATTCTATTCATAGAAAAGTTACTTAATTTCACTAATTAATTGTATTTAAGTGTCTTTAATTTCTTATAAATAATGTCATTAACTCACAAATGTTCTGTTATAATTAATTGTTTTTTCTTTGTTTTTTTTTACAGAAAAACATATTAATGCTGATAGCTAGTTAAAATTCTATAACTACAGTATACCATGTTAATAACAGAGATAATTTAATTGAAATGTAGTAATGTATCATGACTTTGTAATTATTTTAAGAAATTCATACCTAAGTGACATTTCTGCATCCTCAGTCCTGCCTATAGATAGAAGGTACACTGGGGATTCTGGCATCCAAAAAAACAGAAAAAGAAATGCAACAGGGATCACGCAACAAGAAGTTGAAAGCCAAAACAAGGAGCTGACTGCGCCCACCACATAGGACCAGAGAATACCAATACACAACATGAGATCCAAGTAGACCCCAACCCTGCCTCGCACACAGTCCTCTGCAATCTCATTGTTGTACAGGGGCACAGCTACGGTTACAGCACCAAAGGACAATCCAGTGATGAACCGGCCTAGGTAGATGAGTGTTACCTAAACCAATAATAAATAGAACATTAGGCAAATACAATTTTAAAATGTTCATAGAGTATCAATTTAGAAATGCATCACACTTTCAAGATAATATGGCTTTGAAATGTACAAGTGAAACAAAAAGAATTAGACTATATTGAAAAATAATACAGTCTAATTTGTTTTGCATAATGATACATACACTAAACCTGTTGAAGTACTTTATATTGTAACTAAATGCTGTAATATTCTATTAGAATGTAAAATACACATATTTATTTATAACATTAATTATAAGTAATTATATTGCGCTACTGATATAGATAACTGTAGTACCAATGTAAGCAAAGATGAATAATAACTGGATTATCTGACAACTGTAGGAAAATGTTTGTGTTAAAATTGAACTAAGAAAAAAGGTTGTTAAAGGATAATTAAGGATGGTAAAAGGAATTTGATGAAAAAAAGTAGGTATTAGTAATTTTATCAATGATTTGGGAAATGAATACTGGACAAATCTCTACAATGCATCAATCAAAAACAAGTTTTCTTACTTTTGTAATGTCCTTAAATATTTTGTTGATATAAATTTCCTACATGTAATTCCTCATAAAAAAAGTTTGAGTGGATAGATAAAGAAATTATAAAAGAAAGAGAAACACTATAGATAAATATCATATTTGCCGGAATAGTAAAAATAAAAATGCCTTTCAAACAATACTGAAAAAACAGAATAAAATGTACAACAAACTAATGCTAGTAAAAAAGTACTTTAATAATAAAGTTATTAAGGCACAAAATACAACTAAAACTGTTAGGCAGCTAATCAATTCTGATCTAAGAAGGGGAAAATGAATACCATAAAATAAATTTTAAAATAAGCTGATTATAGATCTAATTTCAGTATCAAATATATTTAATTTAATGTCACCTTTTCTGATATGGTAACATATAATGCCTACTCTAAAACACAAACCACTCTATTCTCTGTAAAACTATTATTACGATGTTTTCGGGTTAAAATAATTAATGAAGAATACATCTTTCTAAAATAATTGATTTATTAAGAAATAGTCGTCAAGTTACAATGAAATTCCAATAACAATTATAAAAGAATCAAAAGAAAAATCAAATATGGCTCTTTACCGTGTGATAAAGAGCTCTCTAATAACTGGAATGTACCCTGAAGAATTAAATATGGCACTTTAGCATGTGATAAAGAGCTCTCTAATAACTGGAATGTACCCTGAAGAATCAAATATGGCACTTTAGCATGTGATAAAGAGCTCTCTAATAACTGGAATGTACCCTGAAGAATCAAATATGGCACTTTAGCGTGTGATAAAGAGCTCTCTAATAACTGGAATGTACCCTGAAGAATCAAATATGGCACTAGCATGTGATAAAGAGCTCTCTAATAACTGGAATGTACCCTGAAGAATCAAATATGGCACTTTAGCGTGTGATAAAGAGCTCTCTAATAACTGGAATGTACCCTGAAGAATCAAATATGGCACTTTAGCGTGTGATAAAGAGCTCTCTAATAACTGGAATGTACCCTGAAGAATCAAATATGGCACTTTAGCGTGTGATAAAGAGCTCTCTAATAACTGGAATGTACCCTGAAGAATCAAATATGGCACTTTAGCGTGTGATAAAGAGCTCTCTAATAACTGGAATGTACCCTGAAGAATCAAATATGGCACTTTAGCGTGTGATAAAGAGCTCTCTAATAACTGGAATGTACCCTGAAGAATCAAATATGGCACTTTAGCGTGTGATAAAGAGCTCTCTAATAACTGGAATGTACCCTGAAGAATCAAATATGACACTTTAGCGTGTGATAAAGAGCTCTCTAATAACTGGAATGTACCCTGAAGAATCAAATATGGCACTTTAGCGTGTGATAAAGAGCTCTCTAATAACTAGAATGTACCCTGAAGAATCAAATATGGCACTTTAGCGTGTGATAAAGAGCTCTCTAATAACTGGAATGTACCCTGAAGAATCAAATATGACACTTTAGCGTGTGATAAAGAGCTCTCTAATAACTGGAATGTACCCTGAAGAATTAAATATGGCACTTTAGCGTGTGATAAAGAGCTCTCTAATAACTGGAATGTACCCTGAAGAATTGAGTTTAAAAATTAATGCCAATATTTATAAAGGGCGATAATTCAGACCCATTGAATTACAGACCATTAGTATTGCAGCCGTCACTGCCCAAATTGTTTGAAAAATGTTTTCTCTTACAATTAACAGAATTCTTTGAATGAAATCAATTATTAAATGAACAATAACACGGTTTCAGGAAAAATAAATTACCCTCAGTGCTTTAATCTACCATATTGAAAATATTGTTGATGAACTAGACATAGGAAAATACCTACCATACGGGCTTTTTAATGTAACCAAAGCATTTTATAGTGTCTGTCATGACACACTATTGCTCAAACTAAAAAGTTATGGAGCTGTAGGTATAGAATTGAAATGGCTAAAATGCTATTTGGAGGGACGTAAACAATTTGTAAGAATTAAATATATATTCATTATTCATCTGCAAGACGCCGATCGTAGAGATATGGGCGAATATGAGGAGTGAATGAGTGTAGATGAACGAGTGTAGTCATTGTTACTATCTGAGTTCGACATAGCTCAGAAAGGACTATTTATTAATAGCCCACTAGCCAGGGCAACTATGGGACCTACAGCTTTACGTGGAATCCGAACCACGTAGTGTTGGTCTGATTTTCAGCTAACTGACAAGTCTGACACTCAGTTCTCTTCACCACACAACATCTGAACCTTGACTACCATTCAACACGGACACTCCAGACTTCTCTAGTAGTGTCTACGTTGATGGCAGCCATTGAGCGGACGCCGTGTCGGTATTAAGAGTACCGAGCATGGAACCTATCGCCTACAATCTCCCAAACACTTTGTCCCCGAGTAGCTGGGTTACACCACTGCACCACCAGTGCCGACTAAATAATATAAATATAAAAAACAAAGGTTAAACTAAGCAAGTAATATTCAACTTATGCCAAATTCAATGTTCTTTACCTCAGGTTTCACTATTAGGAGCATTAGGACCTTTATTATTTCTATGCTTCACTGGGGGGTTTACCTGATTTGTTTAGTAAGTTAAGCAATAAAATTGATATATGCATGTATGCAAATGGTATTAGTCTGGCTTTGTCTGGTAAAAACATGAATAGTCTAGTCTAGTTGAAACAATGATCACAGCTATTTTGCAGAAAAATACTTTTCTCAGCAATAATAAACTACTACTAAACTCAGATAAAACATCCTGCTTGTAGTTTTCTTTCAGGAATAATGAAATGAAATTGTTAAATAACAATACAGATGTAAAATTGTGGGTTAAAAGTAGACTGTAATTGGAATTGGAAAATTGTCATGTGGAATTTATTTGTAACAAAATAGGTTCAGGTATAACTAGAACCTATATTTCCCGGTGACAACCGCGTCAAGGTGCTATTTACAAAGTAACCAGACTACTGTGATGTGGCATCCTCAGTGGTATCTCACAGTATCCACTCAGAGATAACACTGAGAATGCCACATCACAGTATGGTCGAAATGTCTGGTTACTTTGTAAATAATGTACATAGCATTGATGTGGTTGTCATCCGAAAATATAGATTCTAGTTATGACACCGACTGCTGAAGCCTAAGTTCTAAGATTAGGTTCAGGTATTTTTACATTAAAAAGGCTTACTTCCACATGTGATCTGAATAATTTAAAATGTTGTGTTATGCCTTTTAATGCAACCTCATATAACTGCAGCATTGTAATTTATGGAGGGATAGCAAAGTAAACTTCGATTCAAGATTCAAACTTTCTTTATTCATATAAATATTTACACAAGTACAACAAATAGTGTCATATCATAAGTAATCAAAAAAAGTTCTAAAAACTAATAACATAAAATGATTGGCCCTACTTAATTCTTTATTACAGTAGAAGTCTACTTCTAACTTTTAAATATTCATCTATAGAATATAAGGCCAACTTTACCAAGTGTTCTTTGGCTGTAGCTGTAAATTTATGAAAGTTACTTTCTATAATGATATGCTTTGGTAATTTATGTAAAAACTTTGTTCCTAAATTTTTTTTTTTTCTTTGTAAAAGATAAAATATAACATCTTCAAAAGGTAGCTATCAGATTAATCATGAAATGAAAAGTAATGAATCATGCAAAGAAAACTTTTCTCATTTACATTAATAACTGTTTATGGATTGTAAATATGTAAAACAATTATTCTCATTAAACATAATGCCAACAATATTCCTAAACTTTCAGATGTACATAAATATAACACAAGGAATAATATAGATTTTGCTATTAAGATGCATAATGAAGAAATTTATTTAAAAAAGCCTTCTTATGCAGGAGTAACATTTTAGTTTTTAAACCGAAAAAAAAAAAAAAATACAAAGTGAATCATCAATACATGAATTTAAAATTAAATTGAAAGAATATTTAGTAAATAAAGCACTTTATAGTTTTAATGAAAATTAATAATAGATTACTAGCTGCCCCAGCAATAATTCGCTATTGCAAAAATGTGAATGTTAGTAGTGTAAAGAAAGTACACAAGTGTTTTAATAGGCCTAGGTACTTGGTTTATGTTGAAAGGAGTACTACCATAAAATACCATTTTGAGGATGTTGAACTAACTTAAAGATAAATAAAAATTACCTTTGAGTATTTTGGATATTTGTGTGTGTGTGTGTGTGTGCATGTGTGCGTGTGTGTGTGCGTGCGTGTGTGCGTGTGTGTGTGCGTGTGTGGGTGTGTGTATGTGTGTGTGTGTGTGTGTGTGTGTGTGTGTGTGTGTGTGTGTGTGTGTGTGTGTGTGTGTGTGTGTGTGTGTGTGTGTGTGTGTGTGTGTGTGTGTGTGTGTGTGTGTGTGTGTGTGTGTGTGTGTGTGTGTGTGTGTGTGTGTGTGTGTGTGTGTGTGTGTGTGTGTGTGTGTGTGTGTGTGTGTGTGTGTGTGTGTGTGTGTGTGTGTGTGTGTGTGTGTGTGTGTGTGTGTGTGTGTGTGTGTGTGTGTGTGTGTGTGTGTGTGTGTGTGTGTGTGTGTGTGTGTGTGTGTGTGTGTGTGTGTGTGTGTGTGTGTGTGTGTGTGTGTGTGTGTGTGTGTGTGTGTGTGTGTGTGTGTGTGTGTGTGTGTGTGTGTGTGTGTGTGTGTGTGTGTGTGTGTGTGTGTGTGTGTGTGTGTGTGTGTGTGTGTGTGTGTGTGTGTGTGTGTGTGTGTGTGTGTGTGTGTGTGTGTGTGTGTGTGTGTGTGTGTGTGTGTGTGTGTGTGTGTGTGTGTGTGTGTGTGTGTGTGTGTGTGTGTGTGTGTGTGTGTGTGTGTGTGTGTGTGTGTGTGTGTGTGTGTGTGTGTGTGTGTGTGTGTGTGTGTGTGTGTGTGTGTGTGTGTGTGTGTGTGTGTGTGTGTGTGTGTGTGTGTGTGTGTGTGTGTGTGTGTGTGTGTGTGTGTGTGTGTGTGTGTGTGTGTGTGTGTGTGTGTGTGTGTGTGTGTGTGTGTGTGTGTGTGTGTGTGTGTGTGTGTGTGTGTGTGTGTGTGTGTGTGTGTGTGTGTGTGTGTGTGTGTGTGTGTGTGTGTGTGTGTGTGTGTGTGTGTGTGTGTGTGTGTGTGTGTGTGTGTGTGTGTGTGTGTGTGTGTGTGTGTGTGTGTGTGTGTGTGTGTGTGTGTGTGTGTGTGTGTGTGTGTGTGTGTGTGTGTGTGTGTGTGTGTGTGTGTGTGTGTGTGTGTGTGTGTGTGTGTGTGTGTGTGTGTGTGTGTGTGTGTGTGTGTGTGTGTGTGTGTGTGTGTGTGTGTGTGTGTGTGTGTGTGTGTGTGTGTGTGTGTGTGTGTGTGTGTGTGTGTGTGTGTGTGTGTGTGTGTGTGTGTGTGTGTGTGTGTGTGTGTGTGTGTGTGTGTGTGTGTGTGTGTGTGTGTGTGTGTGTGTGTGTGTGTGTGTGGTGTGTGTGTGTGTGTGTGTGTGTGTGTGTGTGTGTGTGTGTGTGTGTGTGTGTGTGTGTGTGTGTGTGTGTGTGTGTGTGTGTGTGTGTGTGTGTGTGTGTGTGTGTGTGTGTGTGTGTGTGTGTGTGTGTGTGTGTGTGTGTGTGTGTGCTACTAACAAACCTCAATTTTATTTGTTTTGTGTTTGTTTGGGTTTTAATAACATGTGCCTGCTATTTCTTAGTTGAAAAAATGGTTATCCCGTCTCACCATGGGGAGGCCAGCAAACAAAGTGACCACATACTCGTATTTACAGTTCCAAATTTATGTACAATTAAAGCTATTAAATAAAGCTTGATAATTTAATTCAATAATAGTACTATATTCATCTTTAATCTTTCAAAATTTAAACTAAATGGCTTAGTAGTTTTATGTTTGAGAGATTTCACTTATTTTAAAGCAATGTAAATATTTTATTCTAGAGTAGGTCAGCTGTTGTGAAAACTTAGATTTGATGCACTACACTGGTATTGTCCCTGATTATTATGGGTACTCTTGTGATTAGGTCTGTAAGTATTATGTGTGCTGCGTTGAAATGTAAACAAATTGCTGTTATGACCCCAAAGACCACTTCTTCAAATTAAACAACACAGGATTAATACAAAAATTGTATAGTGCTTACATTATCTTCTCCATTGATAATGAACAGCCAACCAACAATGAGAGGTCCTGCTAAAACCAGAAGGGCGGTCCGGCGGCCCAGTCGATGGCTGAGCGTCCCTGCTGGTAAAGCTCCCACCAAGCAGCCTAGAGTCACGATACTCCCAACCCATGAGGCCTGCTCGTCTGTAATAGGGTTTGCCACTGCTTCTCCCATATTTCCCTGCAGGAAAGGGATGGCAGGGGAAGACCAACCTGCTACTGCACCTGTTGCCATTGATATGATACTAGCTGTAAACAGATAAAAATTAAATGTTTAATTGGACATTGACTATTTGGAAAGATTTGTGTGATTATTAACTACTGGGTTTTTCAAAAAAAGTATTCACATTTTGAACAAATATATATTATAGAATAAAGTTATTATATACATATAAATTGCATTTTTGGTAAAAGATACAAATGTTAAAAATTATTGAACAAAATTTTAAAAAATTATTGAGATTTTTATGAGATTGAATAAATGCATGCAATATCACATTGAGATTTTCATTGCTTGTAGATGTTTTCTTCTAACCATACCGTTCCTTTTTTATATCTAGCACTGTTCCATGCATTTCAAACTTGTCTTGGAACCTTGAAATCATAATCATAATGCCCTAATCTTGTGGTGGTTGTGTTCCAAACTCCATTTGACATTGTCTTTGCGCCTTTAGAAGATATTCGGTCTTCCAATAACACTTAAAAGCTATTTACGTTGTTCAAAAGATAACTGAACTTCAGCCTTTCAAAACAAAACACATACTATTGGAAACAGCTATTTTTAGCTATCAGCTGATATTAGTTTCAAAACTTTATGTTTTGGATTGAATCAGATACATCCAATCAAAGTGAGTATACATTTTTTTGAGACACCCTCTATATCAACACTAGTAGTATTAAATTAATTATAAAATAGATTAGCAACAAAAACTGCATTTTTAAACTGCCTCACACTTAAACTGATTTTTTCATTTTTTGTGATACATCAAGGTTAAAATAAAAAAATAGTATAATATAGAGGAACGAATGATGTCACACCTTAAAGAGGTCTGGTGAAAGGCTGCAGCGGGCTTCTCTGAGGAAAGAAACTTGTAATACTATAAATGTCAAATTTAGTCTTAATAGAATATATTTTCTAAATGGCATTTTTTACCATTTCTTTGTACTGTTTTCATCTCCTTCCTTTTTTCTAGACATAATCAAACACCAGCGTTTTATGTGTTGGAAGAAATTGCAAACAAATAAAGCATCACATAACACTAGTTTGATACATTATATGTACAAGAAAGCATGTATCACAGTGTTTAATCTTGATAATTTACATTCACAAAGGGACTATTCATTTGTGAATCCTGAGAGTGGTAAAGTGTTTAATTGTTATCAACCACCACAATATATCTACCATCTTGTAGTTCATTGAATTAGTGAAGTTTCACTTGTTCCTAATAATTGGGTGTGTTGGTGTGTTCACTGAAGGCCTAGGACAGTGCTGTCCAACTTGGGGGACACATATGGCCTGTGTCTGATTGTCCTGGTGAGTAAATTTTCTTTGTGCAACCAGTAATTTCGTGTTTTCGTGGGAGCTGCTTCACTGACTTGTATCATCTTCAGTTTTTCAGTCCCATCTCACATAGCTGTGTATTTAAGGTTATGTTTTACTAGTGCAACAGTGCAATTTTCATATATATGTAGTTTCAATATTGATGTTTTCTTGTGTTTGTTACAATGATTAGTATTAAGAAACGAAAAATTGACCAAAAACGTTGTGACTTACAAGATGTCACGTTGGGAATTGAATATCTATTTATTAGCAGCAAGTAAGGTAAATTAGTTCAAATTAAAACATACAAAATTAATGTCATCAAAAACGTTTATTGGAACCGCCCTCTATGTCCATAAAAGCCTGGCCCCTCCAAAACGATGCCAAAAATAGCTAGGCCTCTGTTAGGTACAAGTTGGACAGCACTGCCTTAGGGTGATGAATATGCTGCACTAAGGAATTGGTTTATAATCCTGGTGATCGTTTACTAAAGTTAAGTTCTTACAACCGATGCATTGCTTGGTGTATACTTCACAGTGATAATTTTTATTCCTCATAGCTTAAGTTGCTGTTCTTAAATATTTAGTTTTTTTTGTTTGTTTTTATAGGCCTATTGTTTTACTGGTCACACAACTGGTTATTGTGATAATTTTTTCTATATATTTTTTTAAATATGAAGAAATATACTCACTGAAATATGAGACTTTCCTGACAAAATATGATTCCTTATGAACAGTTAGTAGAGAGCAGTTATCACTCAGTAATCATAATAAACTTAACTTAGAGATCTAGGAGTCGTCATGACGCCGTCTGAATCCTTGTGAACATCTAGTTAATGTCACCAATAGAGCTCTTCTATGCTTGGTTTTATCGTTCGTACAAGCAGGGACTTCAGATCTCCTCATACATTAGTTGCACTATATAAGAAACCTTGATACGCTCTTTAGTGGAGAACTGCTCAGTTGTTTGGTCTCCCAACAGGCTGGTCACATTGAGATGCTTGACTAAACTCAAGTTCGTTTTATTAGGCTCCTTGGCACTAAACTTGGCTACAGGTATCTGGACACTTCAGTGGCTGATATTGAGAAACAATTTAAATTGCACCCTCTACAATCTAGAAGAACTTGTATAGTCTTGATTTTCCTATACATACTAGTAAATGGGTCCCTGGATTGTCCTGCACTGCTTGGTGACATTGACCTGGCTGTTACAAGAGGTATTAGATCCAAGGCAATTTTCCGAAGGAGCTTTCAATTCACAAATTATGCTTACCATCATGGCATCTCTAGACTACTAAAAGAAGGAAGCGATGCTGCTTTTATCGACTTCTTCGCTGATATGATTTTTTCAGCAGACTGGTGAAGAGCTACTGGTAACTGACAATCAATCGCTCATAGACATACATTCACACACGCACACACACACACACACACACACACACACACACACGTGTGCACGCGCACACACACATCCACATACATGAAAACCTAAACTCACTTTACTTTTGAAATTTACAGTAAATTGTTATGATGTTGTTATTGTCATTGTTAGTATGTAGTTCCTTACAACACTTTTTAAAGAACTTTTTAAAAAGTTTTTAAAGTAAAATTCTTATTTCTGTAAGTGGTTCCATAAAGGATTTTTACTTGCCGAGAAGCGCTGCTAGGTGTTGAGGCCAGTGTTTGCTGTGTGCAAGGGGAGATGAAGCAGGTGCCAGCAATGGCTGAGTCTCTAAGTTTGCTCCCACAGCCATCCTAGTACATAATAATATCACAAAACATAGTGTACAGTATAAATTAATATTTTAAACAATTTTTTTTGTTACTGTTATGTATTTGTATTTCTAAACCAATGTGAAAGATGTAATTATTTTATATTTATGTTTTTTATGCTTGTTTGAATATGTTATAAAAGGTATAACAGTAAGAATGAAATGAAATGAAAATTGTTTTATTTATCGAGGCTAAGTTAGGATCAATAGGTCCTCTCCTACACTAAACCTCAATAAGAATGTCGGATTTAAAGTGAGAACACTTAATTAATTTCCATACTTCCATTTACTTAAGAAATAATACCCTGGCAGATAATTGTCATTAACAGCACAAAAATTTCCCGTTTAAGGGTGTTTATTCAGGCGCCCAGTTTAGCGCTCTAAGGAATTTAGTTCAAGATTTTATTGCAACTGCCGCTAAGAGTAGTAAAGAGGCTGCCTCACTATAGGGGAATTCAACCTAAGTTGAGGCAGTCGAGGGTCTAAAGAGCCGAGGGTCAATACCACTATACTTGTATGGGTGAGCGGTAGGATCAACACCACTGAACATGTGTGAGTGGGCAATAGGGTCAATACTACTGTATGTGTAACCTATGAGTGGGTGGGAGGGAGGGTAATGTTAATAGCACTGAACATGTATGAGTGGGTGGGAGGGTCAATAGCACTGGACGTGTATGGGTGGAAGGGAGGGCCAATAGCACTGTACGTGTATGGATGGGTTAAACTGTGTTACACAGTACACTGTTCACTATGTCAGACATATCTAGTGAAATGTATCATAAAAATTATTCGTGGTACAAATGTGATTTTTATTTATAGGGAAAAATGATTTTGATTTTCAACAATCATTCTTCTTATAAAGTAATATTTAATTTAGTTGTTTAACATTAATAATCAATTTTCTTATAGAATGAAATGTAATATACGCGTATGTTAAGTATAATAAAGTCTAACTACAAAACTTCCACTCTGCGTTTGTCTAGAATTGAGTCTGCCATTATTTTTCATATTACGTATAAAATTATATTTCCTTTTAAAATGCAGGATTTAGCCTGCCATTAAAAGTTGTATTTTTATTACGTTTGTAGATTTGTTATAGATTTGGTTTTATTTTTTAATTTTATGAATAACAGTATATATATTTTTAAATGACTATTTATGGCAATATATATAAAACAGTTGTAATTCCTAGGGCTGATATGTATAATAAAGTTATAATATAAAATAACAATTGAGCACCCTTTAACATTTTATTGATTAATGAACAGTATTGGCTGAGATAGCAAGCTTATTTGATCCCTTGGGACTTCTAGGCCCAGTGACACTCAAAGCCAAAATCTTCTTGCAGACACTTTGGCAATTAAAACTTTCGTGGGATGAGTATCTGTTAGCCGAACATCACTCATGGTGGCAAGACTACAGACAACAATTAGCATCACTGAAAGATTTGAACATATCAAGACTCATTAAGGGCATTGATTCAATCAAATTTGAACTTTTAGGTTTCTGCAATGCATCTCAGAAAACGTATAGAGCCTGCATCTACATACTCAGCACAACAAAATATAGAGAAGTGATTGTGAACTTGCTTTGCTTCAAGTCTAGGGTAGCACCGCTTACATCAACAACCAGCCTCGCTTAGTTTGTTTTATTATATGGCGCTCTTCTATTACCCAACTTATTCAAAAAGTCCTATTATTAGGGATTCCTTTCAACTCATGCACATTGTGGTCAGATTCAACCATTGTTTTAGCTTGGATCAAGTCAAATTCAGCCAATTTAAAGATTTTTGTGAGAAACAGGGTAAACCAAATTCAAAAACTCGCCAAATGAAAATGTGAGTGGAAGCATGTGCGAACAGAGCACAGTCCAGCAGATCTGATTTCAAGAGGGTCAAGTCCCTCACAGCTACTTGATAGCAATAGTATTTGGTGGCACGGTCCTGGTTGGCTAAGTAATGAACCAGAAACGTGGTCTTCTTCAGAACTAACTGAAGTCATTGAGCTACTTGAGACACGACCTCAACAGACATTCATTAGTCTAGTCAAAGATCCAATCATCGACATCAGTCGATATTCATCTTTAGTACGAGCTCAACGATTAACAGCTTGGTGTCTTAGATTCATACGTAGATTGAACAATTGGAAAGAAACTAATACGTGCACTAATCCACTTCAACCACAAGAACTCCAAGACGCCATGTCAGTTCTCTCTTGAAAATAAACCAACAGCTTCATATTCCATAAGACTACTCTACACTTCAATCAAAACAATGCATTAAGCAAAATACTTCCATTAAAACCTTTCATGGACGACTCAGGACTGCTGAGAGTTAGTGGAAGAATCAAGAATGCACCAATCTCAATAGACCAGAAACATTCCATCCTCCTATCATCAAATTCTCACTTAACTTATCTCATCATCAAACAAGATCATATTAGAAACTTTCATGCAGCTCCACAACTTCTTTTAGCATCACTGAGATAAAAGTATTGGCCTCTCATAGGTAGAGAAACAGC